>JAZAYU010000833.1:0-53274 GCA_038501625.1 Corbicula japonica
CTACTAATACTAGAAATTTATTAGTGTTTTTAGCCTACTACTAGTAGTAAAAAATGGTGATTTTCAGCCTCAGCAGGCGATTTGTTACCTGTTACTAGAAGATAACAAAAAGGAGAAACTTAGACATAAAGCGCCCGTTATTTTACGGCGCCGCCGCGTTTTACACCTGGCCAAGCGCATGCGCTTCGACAGACGACGGAAATATGAAAAAATGGCGGCTCCCTCCTACTCTAGGATAAGCTTTCCCGACGAACAGACAAGTGCACGATCTTTCTGAATTTTCTTCAGCTGATAAATACAGGTTTTAACCATATATCTTGTTTTCTAACTGATATGAAAAAATATAGTCAGAAATGACAGAAGTCCCGAAAGTTGCCAGTCAGTCCGAATTCCATCGTGGGACCTCGACTAGGATTTGAACTTACAATGTAGGGCCTCCAGCTAATATAAGAGTTATTTCTCGCTGAAACAGGGCCTGTTTGGTCCAAATACTTTGTTAGCTAATTAAGCAGTGCAAACTGCATTTAACAACCGCATCCCACTACCATACCACCTCGTCCCAGTTCCCTGCCAAACCCTTTCAAATTATAGCTCCAAGGGTAACTCGATTCCGACTGGCCACCAAATGAAACAGGAGGGAGCAAATGTTTAGGCCTCGACCAGGATTCGGACCTCGGGCTTACCGTGCCGTCGCTCTGCCAATTGGGCTACCGCAGCTACCTGTAAAGTACGCTTCTACAAATGATTTCTTGACCAATTTTCGGTTTTTAATTCAAGATTGTGATCATGTTCCGGAAGTGATTGAATGCCAAAACTGATTAATTGTCTGTACTAACAAATTGGTACTTTTCATTCTATCTGCAAGCTACGAGACTCAGGGACTAAATCCCAAATTAAGACGACAGATAGATTTTTGGCAAATATGGGTTGGAAAGACTAAAACTTCAAATAATAGCCTCAGCCAGGATTTGAACATAGGACCTCCAGCTTACCATGCTTATGCTCTACCAATTGAGATACTGTGGCTCCTATTATGAAACCTACTAAATTCCACTCCACTTTCATGATAATTTCCAATTTACTTGGCAAATGTCCACTAGGGTCGGTACAGGTTTGGGTCGATTGCTTTGCTTAAAGGAGCTTCTAGGGTCATTCTTTCTGCTGACAAAACCAATGTGGCAGATTTGGGTGGAAAAGAGTAGCCTCAACCCAGATTAGAACCTCCACCCTGACCCTCCGATTTACCATGCTGACGCTTTACCTATTGGGCTTTTGAGGCAGCTGATATGATATCTTCAACCGATTCATATAAATATTCTTCCAGCTGCATTTAATTATTCGTTATTCCATAGATACATATTTATTGTGCAGACTAATAGAATGGATCCAGATCAGCTGGCACATTCATGCCCATCTGATTAGGATCTACAGTGTGTTTTTTTATTCATTGTGTTATTAAGATCTAAAGGCATGATCTGGATCCAATCTCACTAAAGTCAGATCTAACAACATGTTAGATCTGGTGACGGGCTGCAGACCGTACATAAGTAAAAGCGGTTTTTCCTGATTACTATTTTTAGAAATTGTCAACACAGAAAGCATGATTTATAAAGCAAAATGATCTGAAGATGTCATTACATTAGAAATGAATGCAATACTACAAAACCACATAATATATCTCCAGTAAAATATGTCTTAGGCAGGCTGTCAACAATTTCCATGGTTTAAAATACTATTTTTACTTTCACTTTTGCGATTTTTTAGGCTACAATCTGATTGGTTCATAGGGTTAGTGATAAAAGCATGTTTTAGTTGCTCGTTGTTAGATCCTGATAGCGTAGCGCAGTTATTTCAATTGATGCAGATTCTTGCATTTTGATGCAAGCAAATTTTAACTTTTCCTTCTTAATCTGAGCTTGGGGTCATTTTGATGCAGGAGAATTTAGGAAAAGTAGTAAAAAAATTTTAAGAATAAAGATATATATTGTGTCTTTTGCATTTTAAATATGATGTAAATGTTTATTTTAACCATGAAAATAAGTTTAAATGAAGTTAAAACAATTTAATCAGTAGTCAAGTTCACTTAAAACAAGATAAGACTCATTAACAGGGTTTTTATATGAGGTTAAAACAATTTAATCAGTAGTCAAGTTCACTTAAAACAAGATAAGACTCATTAACAGGGTTTTTATACACCCGAAGGGACGTATTATCGTCTCAGTGTCCATCTGTCTGTCTGTTATCAACTTCCTTTTGGCTCAGTAACTCTTGAACCCTTGAAGGATTTCAAAGAAACTTTGACAGAAATGTTAACCACATTGAGACGACGTGCAGAAGCCATGTCAAGGATGGTCCGCTTCAATGTCAAGGTCAGACTTAGGGGTCAAAGGTCATATGTTGTTTTTTTTCCTTTCACTGAACCCCATGTAGGATTTCAAAGAAACCTGACACAAATGTTAACCACATTGAGACGACCTGCAGAAGCAATGTTCATGATGGCTCACTCTAAGGTCTAGGTCACACTTAGGGGTCAAAGGTCATATGACTTTGTTTCCCTTCGGCATTGTTACTCTTGAACCCCCTGAAGGATTTCGAAGACACCTGACACATATGTTTACCACATTGAGACGACGTGCAGATTGTATATTCCGGATGGCTCACTCCAAGGTCAAGGTCACACTTAGGATTTAAGTGTCATATGACTATATAGAGATATGCATTGGATGGTACCTCCAATTTTGGTTGTTTTTTTTTTTTACATTTTTATACCTGGTTAGGATTTTGGGGTGGGGACTTAGATTTTTTTAATATAACTTCAATCTTTTTTAATTGGATCATTTTGATGCTTGTTCCTGTCGTTGAGGCTTTAACAGTCTAAATTTTGCTCACATCCTCTGTTACAACCCTTCGGGTGTATATTGCCCCGCTTCGCGGTGCTCTTGTTTCAGCTCTGTCTTTTCCAGAATTTCAGCAAAAATTGCATAAAATATATTAAAATACACAGTAAACAGGCTACTTCCCTTCATCCACTCAATGCAATTGTTTAGTGTCCCTGATGTAAGAATGTTTATTTTCCAGACCTTCAGAGTTCTTTCAACATTATAGCTTTAAATGGTATCAATGGTTTGTTAACTCTTCTACATAACTTTGTAGAAAGTACCTGAAACTGCATAATATACATTAATTTGTAATCTGCCTTGTTGGACACTTCATTCTTCTTTAATGTATTTCACGACAAGGGTGACTTTGCACAAAAATACAATACTAACATATGTTTTTCTGGCCATTCTACATGTACCATTAAATTTTCCTATTCTTAAAATAGGCAGAAAAATCCCTGATTTCTGTGCATTTTATAAACCATGATACTTGTGAGAGATATTAAGATATTGTAACAAAATGTTAAAATTGTTCACAGAAC
The DNA here is from genome assembly GCA_038501625.1 of Corbicula japonica. Lineage (NCBI taxonomy): Eukaryota > Metazoa > Mollusca > Bivalvia > Venerida > Cyrenidae > Corbicula > Corbicula japonica. The sequence goes on from JAZAYU010000833.1 coordinate 3,422, forward strand.
ACTTAAATGTACTTCATATGTTTGATTTCAGTGAAGTTGGATCTTTGGTTTGTGAAGAAGTTTATTGCGGTTGTGCCGGTGTGTAGAGAGTTTAACTGATACCCTTGTTGAAGTCTGCTGGGTGAAAGTCTCCTTTATGGCAGGCTAATTCATACAAGGTAAGATTTTTTCACTATCAGTATGTATTAGGATGTTGGGAAGTAAAATATTAATTTAATTTCTTAATGGCAATAGAAAAATAATTGATGTAAAGGTCGTGCATGCAGACCTAATTTCCTCCCAGATTTTGTGTCCGCTCCACAAGTTCTAAATCCCTGCAAGCAATTTCATGAAACTTTGGTCAAATGTTCACCTCATCAAAACAATGTGCAGAACCCATGTTCCAACCTAGCCGGCTAAAGGGTCAATGTGTTTAAAGGTTTGAACCTTGTTTTTCATGTCTGCTTGATAACTTCTAAACCCTCTTTTAGGAATTTCATAAAACTTTGGATAAATGTTCACCCCAAGACTGTGCAAAACCCATGTCCAAACATGGCTGGCTTCAAGGTCACCAAAGGGGTTTAAAGGTTTGAACCATTTATTTTGTTTTCGCTGCATAACTTCTAAATCCCTGTAAGATATATCACAAACTTTTGGTCAAATGTATGTCTCACAGAGGCGATGTAAAGAACCAATGTTTTAACAACGATGGCTCAGGTCAAGGTCACAAGTGTCAAGTGTTGGTCAAAGGTTTGAGTCATGTTTTGTGTGTCCACTTCATAACATCTAAACTCCTGGAAGGAATTTAATGAATCTAGAATCAAATGTTAACTTCATTGTGATGATTTGCAGAATCTATATTTCAACCATGCTGGTTCAAGGCCAAGGTCACAATTTGAGGTCAAAGGTTTGAGCCAAGTATTTGCTGTCGACTCCATGATTTTGAACCCCTTGAAGGAATTTCATGAAACTTTGGTCAGATGTTCAACTGATTGAGACAGTGTGCAGCAGTGCAGAGCATGTGTTTCAACTGTGCTGGCTCAAGGTCAAAGGTTTTGGCAACATTGTGCAGCAAGCCAAACAAGTGACTGATGGTATCTGTATGCACTGATAATTTCCTGACATGGATTTTACTGTCAGATAAATTAATTGTAAATTTGTGTGGAAAAATTTTCATACAAAAATTGAACACATTTTAACATAACATTTTCTTTTAAGAATCCATAACATTTCAACATTCCTAATGCAACAGGGGATATTGCTGTCCTTCAGACTGCCTTATTGTTCATTTTGACCATCTTGTTTGTTGTATTAATTCTACTTATATCGTTTTGAATTCTTGTTGTTGATATTTTCAGGTTATGCATGCCTTATTAGTATTAAAGGAATTATTGATCTGGTACCAGTTGGCTGATGGTGTTACCTGAAAACTTGATGTTGAGTGCTGATTTACGCTGATGATGAATTTATCATGGAGCACTCTGACACTTTTTGTATGGTATGTTTTTCTTTTGATTTCATGGTCAAGGAAATGATGCCAAGTCCCAGAATTTATAACAGAACTTAATGCAGACATGTCTAAACTTCAGGACTTTAATCCACTGAGTCCATCAGACTGTAGCTTTAAGTTTTTGTCTGCAAGAATATTGTCAAGAGGTTTCTGTCATAATGTAGAAAATGTTTGACAAAGTAAAGCTAAAATAAAATTGCTTGGGAAAAAAGTTAACAATTTTTAAGACTTGACACTTACTTTTTACTTGGAGATGTTTTATATACAAGTTGAATGTTATTGTAAATCCTACATTGTTCACTTACTGTTAAAAATGTTTACCTTTAATTTGTTGTCCTGCTGGCCATTTGAAGAATATTATGGCTTTATAGAATTAAAGAGCTAAAACTTGATAAGATATGATTTAATTGCTGTAAAGAATAATGACATTACAGGGCGTTTTACTTTAGGAAAAATGTCGTGGAAGCATATTATTGTTGCATATATCAGTCCAACCCACTAAATTCACTAACACTGCAAAAGAATGTTCACTAATATGAGGAAAATTTGATAATACAACCATGTTCCAGTTTGATTATTTTTGTGTCGCCCTTTCGAAGAAATGGCGTTACATAGGGATCGCTTTGTCTGTCCATCCGTCCGACCGTCCGTCCGTCGGTCTGTCTGTCACAAAAACTTAACTTTGGCTATAACTTTGCCATTTCTTAATATTTCTTCATGAAACTTTCAAATTATATTGCTTATGACAACACGCTCATGATGATGCCAAATTCTTTAGGTCAAGGTCACATTTGATGGAGCTATGTCCCTTTTTGTACTTAGATTTTGACACAAAAACTTAATGTTGGCAAGAACTTTGCCATATCTCAATATTTCTTCATGAAACTTTCCAATTATATTGCTTATGACAACACGCTCATGATGAAGCCAAATTCTATAGGTCAAGGCATTTGATGGAGTTACGCCCCTTTTTGTACTTGGATTTTTACATGATAACATAATGTTGGCCATAACTTTGCGATTTCTCAATATTTCTTCAAGAAACTTTCTAATTATATTGCTCAAGACAACACTTTCGTGATGATGACAAGTTGTTCTGATCAAGATGGAGTTATGCCCCTTTTTGTACTTGCATTTTTCTTCCGACACAAGTGTTCAACTGAACACCCATCTAGTTTATCATAGACTTATTGCCCTTTTACTTTTTAGTAGGGATGGCAACGAGTAGTAAAATTGGTACTCGAGTAATCGGACGATCTTCCGATCGAGTACTCGAGTACTCGAACGATTTCCGATTTTAATAGAGATAATTCCGTTCGTGTAATATCAGCTTCAACCTACTCAGTATTTATACCATATACCACATATTAATAAAGACACTTACAAAACAAAAGTGTGTTATATCTTTTATTTGTGTTTTGTTATTTTATTATTTTATATTTTTAAAATAAATCAACAAATTGTTTCAAAGTAACAACACGGTCTTGCGAACATGTAAATATACGGTGGTCAGAATAATATTATGTCGTGAAATAATCAAATCAAATAAATTAATCGACCTAAACTAAAACCATGGGGCTTGTCTGTCTGCTTTTTGGGCGTGGTCTCGTATCATGTTTCAACTTAAGATGGTTAAGCTAATTGTAGTTCCCCCGTTGTAGACCAACTCGGAACTACATTTGACTGATTTTCCGTGTGCTGCCCGTTTGAAGTAACTCCACGCAGACTACTTTGCGGGAGGCATTTTGCTGATCTTATACAGGTAATTATTTCGGTGTTTAATTAAGAATGTGATACCAATCATTACCATCGTTTTAATTTATCTTTTTTATTTTCATTAATATTCATAGATTAGTTCGCGTCATTCACAAATAAAAAATAGAAATTATCATCACATGCAAGTGAACCAATCAATGACTATATTGGACGGTCCTGATTTTCTATAAGGAGCGCCAATTATCTAATTGTCAAACAATACATTTATGCGAAATGGGTTTCACGTGCGATTGGCAAACAATAGATCTGTACTACCGTTATAAAACATTGCTAATTGACATTATTGACAAGTGCCAGTTGGGACCCTTATTTGGCAGTTTGTTATTTCGCAACATGACACTTCAACCTCAGAGCGTAAAATACGTCACTTGTGGCGATTAAGTGCATCGCGCATAGTGTCTAATAGCCTCCGTGCCGTACATCGAAACGAATTATAAACAAAACAAACGGATTTCTTCTTTTTTACATCAAAAATTTTATTTTTTTCTGATTACTCGAGGAGTAGATTTAGTACTCGATACTCGGACGTTCGATCGAGTACTCGAGTACTCGAGTAGTCGATGCCATCCCTGCTTTTTAGATATTACTATTTATTACTGGGTTATTTCTCAGGAACCACCTGTAATCATTTAATGACACTAAGAATCTTAACTAACAAGAGTTGTTTATAATTTCAGCTTGCTTTAGCTGAATGATTTTTCACAGAGTTATGGCCCTTTGAATTACTGTATAATATGATAGAGGACCATTTCTGCTATTTAAGTGTCAAATTGTGCTATTTCTTCCAAATTTAATGGCATCAGCTCGTTCCCCTGGTAATGAAAAAACAACAACCAATTTTCAGATCCAGCATACAAGGTGAATATACCCAAGTAAATATCCTTGTGTACAACAGAGCCATTGTTTGATGTTTTATCTGTCTGTTCAGTGGCAGAAGGCTTGATTCTTCTTTATTGCTTGCAGAAAGCTGAAAAAAGCTGATGGTCATACATGTATCTCTGGAGATGATGGATTTGCCCAGTACACTTGGAATGTTACATGCCTGGTGTATTTATCTGACACTTCAGCATGCAGCAGTGGGATGGTAAATAATTACTTTGTTTCCTCATTGAATAGATAAAAATGATTTTAAAGATAGAAAAGACCTCGATTCATGGCTCAGTGTGTATTGTTTCTAATAAGTACATGCTCTCTCATTTACCAGTTCTTCAAAATTTACCATTGTCAGTATCAGGTTCTATTGTGAGTATATGTATATCATTCATTTAAGTAAAGTTCATCTATGATACTCATTTTTTTTAAATTTCAGATTAGTGAAGACTGTCTGTGCTGTAATGGTGTCACTTGATTAGGAATGCTGATTGATAATTCTCTTCAAAGATGGTTGTAAGGAAGGTATTCTGATTATTCTATCTAAATATTTCACATTTTTAGACTATTCACTCGCTCACCATCATACTTGGGGTTAGTGGTTCAAATACCTTAGAGTGTCTTGCCTTTCAAGTCACATTTTTCTTTTCAAAATGGAACCGATGCTCATGGTATTCAAATGTTAAAAATACTGTTGCGGGCTGGCTATTGGGGTTCTGGTAGATTTGATTTTGCCCTGTTTTTTTTTTAAATCTAAATGAGTTTAAAGGATCAGAGTCAATTATACCTCTCCCAATGTCTTGTACAAGGTCTTCCTTTACCTGTCCCTATGTCTTGTCTGTGTTGTAAATGTTTCTGTGTATTTTTCCTTAACAGCCACCCATAATGAATTTGTTTATTTAGATGTAGACATGACTAAATATAAATTTACATGCAAAAATATGGGATAAATCTATTCAAATTTCTCTTAATGGAAGACATTAAATTTGGAATAATAATTGAAATTAGCAGCTAACAACAATGTAGGCTGTCAATCTAAAAAAAATCTAAAAAAAGATACCCTCCAATAACACAGCCAATGTACAAAGGTGTCCAAAAAAGTTCCTAGACAATTCTGGATGTTTTAGAATTCAGTACAGGGTAATATGTTATTAGTGCGCCAAATCTCCATTAGACATGTTGCAAACGCAACGAAGTAGTCTGTTTTCAAGACGTTTTAAAGACTCTCGGGGTCATAATGTCTTCTCTGTATGTCTACCTGTTGTCTGTACAAAAACTTTGTTCAAGGTTATCCCCCATTTAATTTCTTTATAGATTTATCACCTAACTATTTCTCAACAGCAATGTGTTTGAATTCAATGACCCTCCTTTGTCGGGTAAACAAGTGACACTTCCTGTTCAGGAGAAATAATCAGTTTGACTGATTTTGTTTCTCTTCTGCTTGATAGTGACAAAGATATGGGCCCAAGATCATAAAACTGAATCTGGAGACCAGTCTCAAATCTCAAGCATTTGATTGGCTGAAAAGGCGACTGGTAGATAATGCAGCCTATCAGATGCTTAAGATTTGAGACTGGTCTCAAATATCAGTTTTATAATCTTTGGGTTAGAACATCTTTAATATATATTTACTGGTGAAATACCTGTAATCTAGGTTTCAATACTCTATCAATTACAATGACTACAGCTTTGATCCATGCAAAGTAATGTAACTCTAGAACATTTTCAAGGATATGTATATTGCAATTGTTTATTAGATATTAAGAAAAGGTGATTTCAGACCGATGTTATCTTTTATTCTTTCAGATTCCTGCTCATCAAAAGTCGAGTAACAATCTTGATGAATGAGGAAATATTGTCAGCAATATTGATTGAATAGACAGCATATTTTCAAACAGCATATGAAATAAGACTGCAAATGTATTAAAAAAGTCAGCTTTCAGCAGCTTATTTTTAAAGCGTTCAGATCATATCATATGGACCAGTGCAAAGCTGAATCCAGACAAAGGCTGGGGAACATCTTTTAGCAAATCTACAGCGGAGTGACAACACTTGGCACCAATATCATGAACAGTCTTGTGCTCAGACTTGACTTTCAGCGTGACATTTTTATTCTAATTACATGTATTCTTGTTATTTATCATGTTTATCTGAGTAATTACTTGGAATACCTTATAAAATTAAACAGAATCTTCGTATTGTATTGGAAATATTTCAAATAAGATCAGTGTTTTTTTATGCAAAATATTTGCTTTTTTTAGGGGTCATGAATTTTGACCTCATCAAGATGGAATGTCACAGGCAAACCCCAGGTTCCATCTCAATGTTCAAGGTCACTGGGGTCAAAGGACAGATAAGACATTGTCCATAAATTGAGCATTTTTGTTTACATTTGGCATTAATGTAAACCTCAATGAGACAGAATGTTGTGCACAAACCCCAGGTTCCCATCTTAAATGTTGAAGTTAAAGTGGTCAAATCTTGTGTGAAAGCTTTTCCAGCTCATAACTTTAACATGCATTGAGCAATGTTGTTTGTATCTGGCATGTTAATGAGACATATTTTAATATTTTCATGCTGAAAAAACACTAGAAATTCTCGATATATTATTTAAAAAACAACATTTGTAACATCATTTATACCTTCTCCAGTATTACTGGTTTTTATCAAATGTTATTTAAATGGCGGGACAGCTTGCAACAGGTCTTTAGAATGATATTGCACAATAAAATACATGCATGTTGTATTGTGAAATCGTGTAGATTTGTAACCAAAGAAGTGTGTAATTACAAAAAATCACATCTTGTTTGGATGCTGAAATAGAATTGTTTGCTCATACCATTGCAGTCAAACTTAGCTTAAGTTCCATAATCATTAGTAGACATAAGAAAGGGTTGGAAAAATTAAAACTTCCTAAAATTCATACATTACAAAAATCTTTGGTTGTTATCGGTTCTTGGAACATAGTGAATGCAATTTTAAAGCAAACCATAAAACAAGACAATACTACCATGTCGATAGTGTTTGCACAAATCAACCCATCAGTCTAGCCTCCTTGTGCAAAATTGGTGCAAATAATTTAATGTGAAATTGCTCTTGTTGGTTCATTTTACAAGGTTTTTACACCTATTGATCTTTTTTTGCACACATCAATTTTGTGTATCTGTATCTTGGTAAAAAAAATTTAAATGTAGATATAAAATACATTTATAAAGTACAGTCGCTGTATTTGTTGTATTATTTAACTATTGTCTAGTTCAAAGGATCATGAAGTTTTAATAAATTTTATGAGTAGAATGACCTGAAGCCTTGAACAGAGTTATCAATATCTCGACCTTAATGAATACTTTAACCCTTTCCTCCATATATATATGCCTTTTAGTGCTTAAGCAAACGGTCTAGACCAGATCAGCAGGGATATCCTTGCCTTCTGCACTGTGCTTTTTGGTCAGAAATGACCTAAAAAGCAGTGTTGATTCTGATCAGAAAGCACAGATGTGCCGGCTGATCTGGTCCTACACTGTTCGCCCATGCCATAACTTTAGGCGTATATATGGTGAAAGGGTTAAACAATAATTCTTATTAGAAAACTGCCACTACTCGTAACTTATAAGAAGTGACAACAGTAAAGGCCTTGTCAGCACCATCAAGTACAAAAAACTACAATATTTTTCCCCATCAGTAACACTGACAAAAACTGCTTCCATACCACTGGCATCATTGAATACCTTACCTGAAAAAAGGTACCACAGACCTTTTTCAGTACAATTGTCATTAACTACTTCCTTTCCAGTATCACACATGGTAACTTTTTATAATGATGATAATTATAATAACAACACTGTTGGAAATCAAACGTCTTAACATGCATTTGATTTTGAAGCATGATTTGATGTAAACAATTACCCAATACCCTACCTGCTGCATGTCATAAAGTATAACGTTAGACGTTAGTGGCTTTATTATATGGCATTGTACTGTACGAAGTGGTCAGCATGGGAAATCGGGCCATCGTAATGTTATTATTGAATATTCATCAAATACGTCTGTAATATGTTGTCTCAAAAGCGGGATGGCTTACAAGCACTTTGTTTTATACACACAAATAGTCTGACATGGATCATACAGTAATCTTGTATTCATATAAATAGACTCATGCGCAGACTAAAGTCAAACATACAAAATTGTCATATGTTTTCGCGTCAGCACGGTTCCTTTTGATAATAACTACGCAATTCCATTAGTTAATACTCGTGCACAGTTGTACAAAAATCGTACTTATATGTGAAATTTCAGTGTTTTTTATATAAAATGTTCTTCTACAGAAATAAAACGTATTTTAAATTGCCTGGAAAAGCCGGTACGTGTCGTACAGAGTCTCTGTCAGAGACGTCATTTTGTTTAGTGTACAGAAGATGCAGTACAGAAAAACGTCCGATAACGAACTAATTAAGTTGTGAAATATAAACTATTCAAACTTTCTAAGTTCACACTTATTAACGGTGATATTTAAGCAGTTCAATCGGACTAATTTAAAATAGAATGAATGCACCTGCTTTGTCATAAAGTAGCAATTTCAATGAGTAATGTTGTTGTTGGAAAAAATTCTAAAGTATTTTTCCAGTACAATTATTGACGGTAACAATTTAGTGTGCAACTGCTGTGGAATATCTACTATTATAAAGAACGCCGATTCTTAGGATAAAATGACTTATGTGGCTTAGATATGTGGTATCTCATAGAATGAAACTAGTCCGCAAGAAGTACACCGAGGTATCTTACAATATGGAACTGCGATGTACAATAATCATGGAAAAAGTTAATCTTTATCAGGGATTTGGAAAATGTCCACTTTTGATGTTGTTGTTTTTTTATTAATGTCACCACTTATTAATTAAAATGTTGCTACCTATATGTCCCGAAAGTTTCATTGAATTTTTTCATTGTCTTCAAGTTAACACTTTATCTCATGGGATATGGCTGTTATCCATGGGAAAACAATGTAGATCAAGATCTGCCGACACATCCATATGACATGAGCAGGATCTACACGATACGCTTATAATATTCATTATGATATATTTGACCGAGGAGCGAACAAAGCAGATTCAAATCTGATGGAATGGATGTGTCGGCTGATCTATACTGGTGGCAAACGCGATATATAGGGAGTAAATGGTTGAACAAAAAACATCAACAATATGTTCACTTTTAACTATTAAGTGGAATAAGTAAACATGACCCATGTACTTCAGTAAGTTGCATACGCTTATTCCTCATTAAAAAATCCTCGCGCTACTCAACACCAAAGATCTCAACCTCGCTGGTGGAGTGGAAGAAGCTTCTAACCCAAAATATAATTTTTGTAACTGTACTTTATAACCATTTTAATTCCAAACATTAAACAAGAACTACGAAATGGGGAAGCAGGTGGTCGGGAGACTACAGGTATCATGTAGATTTTACGCTCTGGTTTGCAAAAATTTTCGGAGGTTTACTTCTTTGCAGGACTCGAACCTTTGCTGATTTTCGATATGTGGTGGACAGGGACATGCCAATGGATATAGTATACTGATTGCACATTATACAAACGTTTGGTTTCTAACATCTTAACTGTTAGGCCCATTTCTTAAGAATCGGATGAGTTATATTTAATTATCACTAACTATACTGAAAACTGGCCGGACGATGCTAACATCATTTTTTTAATTTGAATGCAAGTAACTAAGAGCCAAACACGCTAGAGCGAATAGAGGACAATTGTTGCGACGTCACATATATCTTATTGTTATTATCACCATTGAACAGTCTCTATAAGTGGATAGGCAGAATTTTGTGAAACTGAAATGTATAGTACAGAAGTCGTAAAGGATTAACAATACGCTCCGATTCAACTCCGAGATGCCCCATCTCGTTGTTGGTAATATTGAAGGATTACCGGACTGACATGACTTGTTAGTTTTAATCAATCTGATTGAACAAGATCCGCTTTTACCTCCGTGGATATGATTTGTATCCCATGTGCCTGCAGTGTAGATCCAGATTGGTATCCAAATCCATTCAGTATGATCAAGACATACACTTGTTGCTTTTAGATTTATTAGGTTATTTCGGATCATTAATTGTAGATCCTGATCAGACTGCACAGGTATGCAGACAGATCTGGATCTACATTGTTTGCACATGATTTAAGAATATATCCACTAAGCAAAGAGTTAAGCCAAAAGAAGTTGGAATGAAATTTCAAAATCAGGTATAACAAAACTTGTTTATTGTTATCTTTATTCATAATTTACAATTCACAAAGCTAACAATATGCTGTAACAAATAAATTGCATTTATAAAAAGATCAACCATATCAACAGACTCAAGTTATATGGTTGTTTAAAAAATTGGACGCCACTTTAAGTACAGAACTATAATATTACGACATACACCTGGACTATCTTGGATGATGAATGAACTACTTTACCATAATATTATAACTTACAGTATGCTATTGATAACTTGAAAATCATATGACAAGTAAATTTAAATATGGTTCATCAGCCAGCAAAAAGTTTTACAAATTTGATATTGCAATTTATTTACTGATGACTACTAATCAATGGAAAAAAGATTTCATTCCCTCATTTCTGCCATAAGATCATTCTTAGATGTATATAAAGAATATAATGCACATTATTGTCTACCTCTCCACGAGCAATTATACACCAGGACTTACAGTGATGATGCATGAACTAAATTACCATTATGTCCAATTACCGACAAAGAGTTTATGGAATCAGTGGAAATCCTGTTGAAGAAACTCTTTTAAAATATATTAAATGTAACTTTGGCAGGGGTTTAAGAGTTTATGAAGGTTTATGGGGAAATCTTTTCTTGAAAGAACCTAGAAGCTCGATTTGTTTCTTTTATCCCTGTAATCGTGTTCTTGCCGATTTTACTCCAGGAGCACTGGTCTCGGTAAAATCATTGAGTACCCCCCCCCCCCCGCGTTGGCTTTGCAATGCTTTTAGCTTCTTATGTTTTATATATTAGTGTGCTTTTGAATGCAACATTGTTAAGCCAATAAGTGGGTTAGAGTTGTTTCACCAAGATAACTTGTACTTGTTTTGTGATATGAGAACCTGTTGGGGCAAGTGTGAGGTTGGTGCACCTTAGAACCTGGTTTAAACCCCCCAATTTGATTGTTCGAAGGTGGTAACCCCTTGGGTTCTCATTTTTGTTTATTGTTAGTGGTGTCTTTTTTGAAACTGATCATTTAATTAACCATGCTCTCTCCCTCTCTCTTCTTCTTGACTGTGTGGGGAGGCTGTTTTTTCTGAATGTGGTGATTCCTGATATGCATATTTCACCTTTTTATAATAATCAAGATGGGTGTTCAGTTAAACACTTGTGACCCTCCGTTACTTTGTCATGATTAAAAACCAAAGTGATCTTGACCTAAACATTTTAGCATCATCATTATCCTGTTATCATAAGCAATATAACTTGAAATTTTGATAAAGTAATGTTAAAGAAATGGTAAACTTATATCCAACCTTTTTGTGACAAAATCCAAATAAAAAAAAGGCGCAAAACTATCAAATGCGACCCTGAATATTTTGGCATCATTATGACCCTGATGTCAAAAGCAATAGATTTTGAAAGTTTGATTAAGTAATATTAAAAAATAGAAAAGTTATAACCATGATCAGAAAGACAGACAGAAAAAGCGGTCCCTATGTATTGCTCTTTCTTTGAAAAAAATATGAAATATGCATATCAGGAATGGCCACATCCAGCATACACAGCCTCCCCACACAGCGAAAAAGAAGAGAGGAAAAGAGAGCATGGTATTACAAAAATCAGTTTCTAAATGGACGCCACAAACAAATAACGGAAGAGAGAACCGGAGGGGTTACCGCCTTGGAACGGTCAGTGGCAAAACAAATTGCCACTGGGGGTTTAAACCAGGTTCTAGGGTGCACCAACCTCACACTTGCCCCAACAGGTTCTCGTATCACAAAACAAGTACAAATTGTCCTGGTGAAATAACTCCAACCCACCCATCAGCTCAACAATGTTGCATGCAAAAGCATACAAACATATAAACATAAGAATTTAATAGCACTGCAAAGCCAAAGGGCGGGTACTCAATGATCTTACAGAGACCAGAGCACCAGGAGTAAAATCAGCAAGAACACGATGACAGGGATAAAAGAAACAAATCGAGCTTCTAGGTTCTTTTTAGAAAAGATTTCCCCATAAACTTTCATAAACTCTTAAACCCCTGCCACCGTCGTGCAACCAAAGAGGTAAGCTAAATGATCAACTGTAGATGGGTTAATCACCAGGCCTGCAGAGCGCTGTAAAACATCATGTTGGTAACCTTTCTTTTTAAATTTACAGATGGTTTTTACGAATAACCGGGAGAAATTAACATCGCCTTTTATCTTCTTAAGTTTATAAATTAAATCTCCATAAAAAACTGGCTGTGAAATACCTTGTTGCAATAGTGATTTTAAACTGCACCTGTATTTATGAATTAGATCTGGATATCGGTAATGCAAAGATTACGTTCATTGAAATCATTCACATCGTTGCAAGCTCTTGAAAAGCGAACAAGCTGTGAGATATAAACCCCGTAAGAAGTCGCACGAGGAACATCGCCGTCTAGAAACGGAAAATTTACTATATTAAAATTAAAATCATCTCTTTTATCATAAATTTTAGTAGTGACGTAACCATTGTCAATGGATAGATTTAAATCAAGAAAGTTTGCTTTTTTTCTGAAGTGTTCGCTTTATCAATTTTTAATAAATCATCAAGGTACCTCGATGTGTTGTTAAAAGCTGTAATAATATCATCTTGATGTTCGGTAGAAAGAGATAACATAAAATCTCTTTCATAACAGTATAAAAACAGATCAGCAACAAGGGTTGCACAATTAGTACCCATTGGAATGCCTATTACTTGTTTATAAATAGAGGTACCAAATCTCAAATAAATATTATCCAATAAAAATGTGAGCGCCTGTATAAGGTCTTGACAGGTCCATGAAGTATAATTATCATAAGAACCATCTGTAAAGAATGCCCTATGTTCATTACAAGCAATAAATGTTTTATTTTCTCTAGCAAAAGTTTTTTCAATGAGACTGTTTAGCGTGTCTCTTATTAAATTATGAGGGAGAGAAGTATACAAGGTAGAAAGGGTGACAAAACTAAAAATTAATCTGATATTGTAAATCCAGTTATTAAATAAAAAAGCTGCAAACATGTTTAACACAATAATACCAATAAGAAGTAAATAATAGAAATTAAAAAGATATTTAAATACATAAAAATATATTTAACATATTTATATTTGAAAATATATTTATTTTTACCAGAGTAAGATAGAAGAATTTTTTACAGAATGAGCACCAAAATTTACATTTATGATCAAGTATCCATGGGTTAATATGCATTATCCAAAATTTAGTGAAATCTGTTTCGATCTTGCAATGGTAAAAATAGATTTCCTCTATTTTACACTTTAAAAAATATGCTGCTTTATATTGAAAATTTGTGAAATGGCACCAAAATGTTTGTTCATAACTCTATGTCATGATGTCATCTCAATGGTGAACCCATTTTTTTTAAATGTGTTAATGCCTGTATAAGTACCAGCTTTAAAAGCAGTTTGAAAAGAACAATTAAAACAGAAGTGATAATCCGCTCTTTCAAAATCATTTAACAGAGAAAAGTTTATAATTTACAGGAAAGAATACAATAGAGATGCATCAAGACTCTTAATATGTGTGATCTAATAATGATTTCATTGGCAAAAGTAATATAGTGATATATTTTGTGTTTACAATCAAACTTAATAATAAAAAAATTCACTTACATTTCAATTAACACATTACATCATCTGGCCAGGTGTAAAATTCAATACTTAGTTAACATGTTTTCAACTTTGCAATAGTTTTTTCATTGCTTTCTCTTGTTCATTTAAACATATTGTATCTGATTTCTGATCTGTTGACCAGGTGTAAAATTAATGGTGTCACTGAACATGTAGATGCTAATTCAGTTCTGGCAATTTTTCTTTTCAAAGAAATTGTGTGAAAGATCATTCATCCTGTGTACTTTGCTTTTTCCCATTCAATCCCTATTTTTTTTTTTACTGATACATGACTCTTGAATCGGGATGGATTGTGATGTGGTTGAAAAACCAGGAATTTCGAATTGTCTTGAATTGTGAAGGTAGCACTTTCAATTGAAAGTCTGTAGCCGAAAATCATCAGCTGGAGCTGTCTCTGAAAAGTTAAAAATGAATTTATATATGAAATTCTTCTCTGCTTTTTTAAATAAAAGTAATAGCAATTGTGCTCAACTTTATATTTATCTAGATCTTAATGATAAAAATAACCCCACTAGACAGACCCCCTTTTCATTCCCAAAATAAAAAATCAATACAAAGTTTTATACTGCTTATTATAATGAAAATACTTACAAATTACCAATTAACAAGAGATGTTTGTAAAACATGAATGCCCCCAAACACCAATTGGATAGTAATCTGTTATTTTATTGAATGTTACTGTGAACTTGACTACTAACCTATGATCTCAAAATCAATAGGGGTCATCTACCTGTGAGGGGTCATCTACATGTACCTGTGATGACAAACACCTCTAAAAAAATTTAAGGACTGTGTATCAAATAATTGTCTAGTTATTGATCAGACTAGTTTGGGTACCAACCAACCAACTTCTTCGAAGCAGGGCGTAACAAAATATGCAGAAATTTAAAAGAATATTTAGCCAAATGAATGCAGTATTTAAGATAACAATGCATAATGTATTTAACAGGGTTACCAACTATTGTGGAATCACTTTTTGTTGGTTTCATCATTGATCTTCTGTCCAGGGAATACTGTGTATCAATAGTCCAAGGAAGGCAACACACCTTTATTCTGTAAATAGACAAGAAAAATAATTTCTAATCTTCACTCATCAAAAAGGTCAGGAGGGCTTTATATTAACTTTAACTGGGGATAGCAATCCAAATGTTTTTCATTCTCAAATGAAATCAATTAAATATTTAATTATCATATTAAAATTCCCAAATTTCCTCATTTTTTGTGAAATATCTTAATAAGAATTTGAGATTTTATGGCTGTTTGGGATAGCTATTGGAACAGCCATGTTAACATCATACTGAATGATGGATAACTTTCTTGTATCAACACATGCAAAACATGTATGCATGTTTATCAATGTAACACATCAATACATTGTGCACAGTCCAGCAGCTGGAATCTGTTTTTCTGCATCAACAATCTTAAATTTGTGTCAAACTGAAATCCTGTATGAAAACAAAACAAAATAAGTTTTGCAGTATGCTGCTGTATCAAGTGCTTATAACTATATTGTAGAACTGTATTGTTTACTAGTCACATACAAAATTTCATGAAAATAACTAAGTTAATGCAAAGTTATGGACCGGACATGATTTTGCTTCAAGGTCATGCTGTGACCTTGACCTTCATGGCAGTGACCCAAATGTTTCACCTGACATGTCATCTCATTATGGTTATCATTTCTGTTGAATAATTTTAAAATCCGGCTTCAAATAACAAAGTAATGGGCCTGACACGATTTTGCTACAAGGTCATGCTGTGACCTTGATCTTCAAGGGAGTGACCCAAATGTTGCACATGACACATCGTCTCACTATGGTGATCATATCTGTGAAATATTTTAAAGTCCTACTTCAAATAAAGAAGATATGGGCCGTACACGATTTTGCTGCAAGGTCATGTTGTGACCTTGACCTTCAAGGAAGCAACCCAAATGTTGCCTGTGACATGTCGTCTCGTTATGGTGATCATTTCTGTGAAATGATTTTAAAATCCGACTTCAAATAACAAAGTTATGGGCCGGATGTTTTGCTACAAGCTCATGCTGTGACTTTGACCTTTAAGGGAGCAACCTTAATGTTGTACATGACACATTGATTATTATGGTGATCATTTCTGTGAAATAATTTAAAAATCAGACATAAAATAAAGAAGTTGTGGCCCTGACAGGATTTTGCTTCAAGGTCATGCTGTGACCTTGACCTTCAAGGTAAAGACCCAAATGTTGTGCGCAACACATCGCCTCACTATGTTGATCATTTCTGTGAAATAATTTTAAAATCCGGCTTCAAATAAAGTAATGGGCCGGACACAATTTTGCTAGAAGGTCATGCTGTGACCTTGACCATCAAGGTAGCGACCCAAATGTTGCATGTGACTCATCGTCACATTATGGTGTTCATTTCTGTAAAAAAATTTACAAGATGACTTCAAATAAAAAAGTTATGGGCCGGACACGAATGCGAGACGGACAGACTGACAGACGGACAACCCGGCAATGATATGCTCCCCCGAATTTCTTCGGGAAACATAAAAATTAAAATGGGGTTTAGAATAACAGGTATAATTTCCAATACTATTTTTTTCTTTAAAGGCACATAAACACTTAGTGAAAACAAATTTATGTCTGCAAAAAAGCATCATGTCCAGCATTTGAATTATAATTATACCAAAGTATACAACAGAAGTTACAGTGATTTGGTGTTGAATTGTAAAACTGCAATTTTGATCCAATATATATAGATTTCAATTAACACACAAGTTTTACTGTTACCTTTGGTTTCTGCCAGAGTACAGCTGCTGCACAACATCAAAAAATATGATCTAGTAAACCATCTTCCCAGCTACTAACCACAGGGCAGGGAAATGTACAACCTGAAAATATTCTCCGATATTAAAATGTAACAAAATCAGTCCTGGGCATATATTTTCAAAGCTATTAGCAACTTTAAGTTTCAGGTTTAAGCCAACTGAAGGCATAACAATAAAAAAGACAATAACTGAGTTATCACTCTCTTGTTTTCGGACACAGCTTTGTAAGACAATATATTCAAAGTATTGTGTCAAAAGGACAATTACTTCCTAAGCTATTGGAGGCAATCTGATGTTATTTTTTGTTGTTAGATATACCATTGTTCATGGACTTATCAATGACATTCAAATCAGCACTTCATTTCTGTAAACAGGATATTAAGCAGAAATCAAAGTTCTATTATTTAAATCAATACTGTAGTATCTTTAATTATGTGGGTATCAAATTTCCCGAAGATATAAATTTGCGCAGTTGAAAAATTCTTAAAATATACAATTGAACCTGCCTTAGCAGCCACCTGCATTCAGCAACCACCTGTCTTAAACAGCCAGTTTGAAAATGTCTTAAACTGACATTTTGTTCATAATTTTACCTGTGTTAAACAGCCACCTGTGTTTAGCAGCCACCTTCCATCACTACCTATGGTGGTTAATACAGGTTTGACTGTATATATTCAGTGGTTTGATTTTGCTTGGGTTTGATTTTGCACACTTTTCATAGTGTGAAAACCAGAAATATTAAAGCCCCATTAACTATAATGATATCTCAGTAGTCAGTAGCTTAAAGATGTAGACATGTGAACATAGAACAAAGATGTCCACTATTTACCCCTGCACAATTGTTTCAAACAATTACTGTAAAATACTGGACCATGAAATACATATATTGCTTTATAATACCACATCATTAAATTGTCTGCATAGGTTTCTGGATGATCTGGCTATTCCAAGGACAAACCACTTGCTACATCTGTGTCAGAAGGCCTAGATGGAATGGCCCTACATTCAGTCATTGAAGACATACCATGTTTTCTTGATCACTTATTTGAAATATTTTATTGACTTGATAAATGTTCATATTGGAAAATATTTATAATAAGAAAATGTATGATGTATATGCATTGTTTCTAGAACTTGTAACAGTTTGTATTCATAGCAAACCAAATACAATAACTTACTAGCTTTGGCACCTTTGCATAGTAATAGGTGGGAAATCACTAATGATAAGTTTGGATATGTATCCTTGACCCTTGATCCTAAATCATTCTGTAAAGTTTAAAGACTGTGTCAAAGGGTTCTTGAGATATGGAGCAGAAACTGATTTTAATTTCACAGCCATTGTGACCTTGACCTTTGACTCAGTGAACCCATAAAAACAATATTTAAGGGATACCATCATCCTATAAAGTTTGAAGACTGTATAAAAAGGATCTAGACAAGAAATGAATTTCATCTTTTCAACTCATTTGACCTTGACCTCTGACTCAGTTACTCCAAAAAACAATACTGGTTATCTATTTAAGGAGCCCAATCATCCTGTTTAGTTTAAAGACCATGTGCCTATAGTTCTTGACTTAGAAAGGATTGGACTTGTGACCTTGACATTTAACCCAGTGATTCCATATCAACTCGATCATCCATAAGTTTGAAGACTGGTTTTAAAATTATTGAGCTGATACAGATATGACATTAAACACCCCTGTGACCATGACCTTTTACTCCAAATACAATTTGCAATCATCTTCTATTAAAAAATTCCTATCATTGCATAAAATGAAGGAAGTTTGATGACTCTTGATTATATCTTACTCCTGTTATAGCAGGAATCCAGTGTGACGGAAAGGGCAAAAACATTATGTCTCCTCAAGAGACATAGTTAAACATTCAAGAAATTAAATTTAGTTTCTTACCCTTAATACTTTCCATAACTGCAAAAACGTGTATATAGTACATGGCCATACATCTCCTGTACAGTGTTACTAACACACAAGCAATCCACTTCCTCAAGGCCAGAAGTTTATGGCTGCCATGTCGGTAACGAAAACGCCTGTAGTTGGCTTCTCGCTGCAACACCTCACAGACACTGATCTTGGTCTTGGGTTACACTTCATTTATATTCCTGCTTGATAAGAGCAGATGCACAATTAAATGACAAGTCTGGACCTCAAAATTAGCAATTTTTAAATTGACATAATTATCTCTTTAATTTTTCAGAGTGTAACACAAAAGGAAGGCAATTTTTGGTGCTCCATCTCCAAAAATCTTTGGCAATGAAATGTTTTTCAACTGTTCTAACTGAACTATTGTTATAGTGACAAATATTAACCAAAGGTAACATAAATTCATATTGGAATAGACTCAATAAAGAAAGTTTTGGCAATCAACTTCTATAATATTTTATGATACTAATGTTGGAACATTAGCTGCAATTAATAAATGATTTTCAGTTGGAATCAGTTACCAATTTTGATGAGATTTTAAAAATTATAATAATTTACATAAATCAACTCAGAAAATTTCTGATTAGTAGCTGACAAAATTACTCCTTACTAGTATTTGCTTGCTGCTACTCTACTTTCTTCATAAAGGTTTGTGTTTTTGAGACAAAATAAAATATTTTCACTTTCTTTTCTTTTTAAAACACTATATTGATACATATTACTTTTATAATCAGAACTCTTACTGACAGTTGTCTTACAGACATACAGGTATAAAATTTTTACTTATTACAAGTCCTACTAGCAACTCTATCCCTATAGGCTTCATGGAAGCTGTCAAAAGATTTATCTAAGGTTTCAGTTACAATGATATATATTCCACATTACCCAATAGTCAAATTCAAGCCTGCTCTAGTGTGATTCTACGGCAAAATTTGCAATTGGATGGACCTTGTAACTGGCAATGAGAAACATCTTGATTATTTTTGCCTGAAACTAAAAATAAAAGGAATAAATTACTTGGACTTTATAGTTTTTATAAGATGCCAGTTGGCAACATGTCGAGCACGCTTTCACACAACCTTTGAGCCATAAATGTCCTTTGAGGTGGGAACTGGGGTTTGAATGTGACACTACAACTCGTTGTAGTTAACATTTATGCCAAATAAAAACAAGAGACTGTTGAAGACGGGTAATGTCCCAAAATTGGTACTTTGTCACAAAAACGGTTATTTGTATTTATAACTATTGAGGTGATATTTGAAGTGCAGTGCTATAAAATCAGACTATTGTAAAATCCAAGTATATAAATGAAAAAGTTATGGGCCGGATACGATTTTGCTACAAGGTCATGCTGTGACCTTCAAGGTAGCAACCCAAATTCTGCTCGCGACACATTGTCTAAATATGGTGATCATTTCGGGTATCTCATTTTAAAATCATTTCAAAGAAAGAAGTTATGTGCCAGACATGATTTTGCTACAAGGTCATGCTGTGACCTTGACCTTCAAGGTAGCAACTTAAATATTGTGCGCGACATGTCGTCTCATTATAGTGTTTATTTCTCAGAAATAATTTTTAAATCAGACTTCTAATAAAAAAGTTATGGGCTGGACACGAATGTGGGACGTACAGACTAACAGACGGACCGACGGACAACCCAGAGACTATATGCTCCCCCGAATTTCTTTGAAGGTCGTAACAAGATTTCTCAATGCATGACAAGCTTTCACACGACCTTTCACCTCCAAGTGCTGGGAATTTTTTCTTCTAGGTGAAGGGGCCCATGCCCTGTATTTTTGGAGAAAATAATGTGATTTCTTCTCTTAAGCCTAGTAAAAGAGAATAAAAATACCTGATATAAGCAAGTCTTTAGTGAAAAGCAGACTTCCCGAAAGTTGAAAAAAAGTGTCAGACATTTGGTCAGACAAGATGTGAAAAACTGTCTGACCGAAACAAATTCTGTCAGACCGAAACATGTTAAAAAGGTATAATAAAGTATTAGGAGTTCAAATTTTTGTCTGACTTTCGGTCAGATAACATTAGAAAACTAGGGTTTTAGCGCAACACTTCACCTCTTTGAGGTTAGCATTCGTGCCAAATATAAACAAGATTGCTCAATGGGCCAGACACGCTCCCATATGACATTTGACCCCTAAATGTGACCTTGACCTTTGAAATACGAACCAGTTTGTGCTTGATGCTTAGTATCATTGAGGTTAAAATTCATGTCAAATGTAAAGAAGATTGCTCGATGCATGTTTAAATAATGGGCCAGGCAAGCTTTCACATTACCTTTTATTCTGTGGCCTTGACTTTTGAGATGGTAATTTAGGATTTGTGTGCAACACTCGGTCCCATTGAGGTTAACGTTTATGTCAAATTTAAACAAGATTGCTAAAAGCAAGTTTATGAGCAATACAAATCCAACAGGCGCACCAACAGGCAGTCAGGTGCACTGTAGTGCCGGCAGCATAAGGTCACTTCCAACAGCCTCGCTGTTGAGCTAGCTTTTCGGCGACTTGGTTGAAGTGTACAGACTGTCAAAACTAGTTAAGCAACGCTTTGCTCGGTCAATGCATTGATGGGTGTCCTGCTGGGGGATGGTTGGTTTTCCGCAGTTGGGAATTACTTCACTGGCGTCAGAAGTGCTTGAAGAGCCCATGTGATTGTTTCGGATCGGGGATAGGCTAGAAACTGCAGTCCATGGGTCTGTGCGGTTGATGCCTAAGCTCCGTAAGATAAAGAAAGGGGGAGTGTAGTGCAGGCAGCATAAGGTCACTTCCAACAGCCTCGCTGACAGTGTACCGACTGTCAAAACTAGTTAAGCAACAGTTTGCTCGGTCAATGCCTGGATGGGTGTCCCACTTGGTGGTGGTTGGTTCGCCCCCAGTTGGAATTACTTCAGCACTAACATACACCGGACCACCAATGTGACAACTATGTACAGCTCACCGCAAGCAGGTTCAACAATAAATTGTTACAAATTACAAGGCTGTATTCAAAAGACAACAGTATCAGAAATTAAGATACAAATATATACATATGCTATAAGTATTCTCTTTTATTTGAACCGAGTCAGGCAATCACTGAAGATGATGATGATGATGATAAATGTGTTGAAATAAATTAACTGCACACAAATACTTCAACATGGAAATAAATTTAAAAGCACTTTTATTTAAAAAAGAAAACAAACAATATTGAAACAATGCTCAAAAACCTGATAGCTCCTTGTCAAACCTTCTTTAATGAAAATATCAAATTTTATCGATATTCTACATTAAAACAAACACATAAAAGCAAGAATGATGAACAGAGGAAGGTGGTCACTTCTTACACAAACTATTCAGTCTACTAAAGATATCAAGTTTCAAAAATAAATTCAAAGTATTTCACAACACACTACTGAAGACTAATAATTAAATGTCAACGAAATTATTTCAATGGAGGATATAGAATTGAGTACTGTAGACGAAAATAACACTATCCGAAATGCAAACACGAGGAAAATGGTTACTAGAATCTGATCCTACTTGCATCTATCCGCAGGGAAACTTCACGATAAAATTTGATGTATATAGTTACCGTCGCAGATTTCAAGCAAACACTGAACGTCTCTGACAATCAATTATCACATTTTTATTAAAGATCTGTATTATCTGATATATCAAAAAATTGGCCGGATGAACTTTTTAAAAATAACCCGGATGTTGTTGTTTGTTGTCCGAAATTTATTTTATATTGATATCAACGCAAAATATAGGCTAATGACAATATTCAATTATAAACTAGAACTGCTTTTGGGAAAAGCACTTGTCTCCCACAAAGGCATCATCTTTGATGATGCACAGGATAAAACTGGTGAAGTGAATATAAAGATGACAATTTATTAAAAGGGCATACGGAAGTTCTGTGCAATATTAGTCATAAACAATGTCACAAATTTTTGGAGGATCAGGAAAAACATAAGTTTCAATTTCTGATGGGCCATAATCCTGAAGTGCCAGGGTCAATGTGGCTGGTTGTCAAACTTGTTGTCATTAACATTTTGATATATCAGTGAAGATGCACTGAAAAAAGACCATGAGAGTGAGTGTACAAGGCTATCAAGGCCAATTGTAAATAAATAAATGGGCCATAAGTCTTATGTGCCGCTTTGACCCCCAAAGCCGCTTTGACCCCCAAAGCGGCTGGTTTTTTATTACACAGATAATTATAGCATTTGGTGAACATCATATAATAAAAATAGCAGAAAATGAGAGAAGAACCAAATCATGAGTATGGAACAGATATTGTAAAATGAAAACTTAAACAGTGTAAGAAATACCTTTATAGCTGCTTAGCACAGTACTTTCTCATAATGCAATGTATGTAATGTCATGAAAGCTATAGTATGTTGGTATTACTCCACTGGATACACATTCTACATTGTTCACATAGATATGGTCAATAATGGTCCTGCCAGCTGTAGTAGGCTGTGTTATAAGTTGTTTATAATTCAAAGCAGCCATTTCTTTATGGAGGAGATTATTTTTGTCACAAACAATGTTTACATTGAAATCACCAACAACAATGTTTGCTGCTGTTTCTGAATTTTGAAGCAACTCTGTCAACTTCCTGACAAAGTATAATAGTGGTAACTGAGGTGGTCGATACACATTGTACACTGAAAGGTGCAATGATGGGAATTTTGCAGCTATACATTCAATTCCACATTGTTCTGTATGTATGATCTCATAGGCAAAGTCCTGGTGAATGTAGAAACCAACACCTCCTTTAGTGGCTGTCTTCAGACTATCTGGCACTTCAGCAATTCCTGAATAATTTCGGGGTTGTAAGTGGAGACTGTAATAAGGTAATGGTTGATTCACTACATATGCTGTCCAGGTTTCTTGCAGAGCTATTATATCTGACTGATGAGTGACAACATTGCGAGAAAAGTCTTGCAAATGAGGAATTAGCCCTTCAATATTATGACTTATTAGAATGCACTGGCTATTCAGGCTTGTCAAATTCACTTGCGCTGTCCACTGTGGCAAAGTCTTTGCATCAAGCATCAACTGAAGAGCTTTATGAACGGAAATATCACAATATATCTTGTTTTCATCATAATCTTCCTTTACCAAAAACAGACCTTCAAGAGATGTAACTCTGCTAAGAGCAACATATCCCATACCTGGCTTGAAAATTGTAGATAAAGAGACAGTTATGTTGTGTGTTGTCATTCCTTGAACTTTATGAATAGTAACAGACCATGCCAATATAAATGGGTACTGATGTCTTGTGACCTGAATAGGTTTCCTCTGAATAATTTCAGTATGCGGTTTGATTATAGTTGAGGATGCGTGAATATTTGCTGGGAGGGTCTGCTTCTGTCTAGCTGATGCTCCTATTTTTTCATTGTCAAACAATACACAAATAGCTTCTGGCAAGCCAAGGGGTTCTTTACCTTTGATAATTGCAGTGACTGTACCCATGGCACCATTTGTAAGGCCATCTTGAACATCAATGTTTGTAGTAAGCATGATTCTTGCTCCAGCACAAAGTGTTAAGTGAGGTAATAAACTTGATTTGTCAGTTATAATAGGTTCCCTTCTCACATAAGTACGATGATTTTGCTTGTCAGTGCATGTGTCTGCTGCTGTAA
Source organism: Corbicula japonica (assembly GCA_038501625.1). NCBI lineage: Eukaryota > Metazoa > Mollusca > Bivalvia > Venerida > Cyrenidae > Corbicula > Corbicula japonica. The sequence continues at coordinate 27,849 of JAZAYU010000833.1, forward strand.
GGCAACATCTTTCAATACAGTCAGGTATTTGATTCATCATAAATTGATTATGTTCTGTTAACTGAGTGTGTGTGGCAGCAACATGTAGTGCTTCTTTAGGAAAGTTTGGATGATGCTTTGATATAACACGACTCTCCAGCATTTTGTGGTCTTCGTCTAGAAGAGGTTGCATCTTATCACGTGTACGAAGTCTATTTAACAGGTCCATGAAAGAAGTGTCACCTTTCTGTCTAATGATATCATGCAACTCATATTTGAAGAAAAGAGTGTTCCATATATCAGTGAGCGAGTTATGAGATGACAACAGTGTTCGTGAAGCTACTGGAGGTGTCTGATAGAAGTCACCAACTGCAAGCACTGAGATGTTCCCAAAATATGCGTTTCTGTCTGTTGGCTGCTTGATTTGTTGTAATCTACTATGTATTAGATTTAACATTGATGGTGATACCATAGAAACTTCATCAATGATAAGAAGCTGGAGATCTTGAAAATGGCACCTCAAAGTGTTTGCTTGGTCTTCTCCGAGACTTTTTTTCATATCCTTGGTTATTGAAAGGGCAGAATGTATAGTTTGGCCATCAATATTAAATGCTGCTGTTCCTGTGTATGCAACACGCAGTACTACTGGACACTCAGGATTTCCACTTTTATGTGGAATAATTTTTTCCACTTCTGTATGTATACATTTTATAAGATGTGATTTTCCTGTTCCTGCACCTCCTGTGAGAAAGATGTGAAATGGGGAACTATTTTCACCATTTGCTTTCCTAAGAGCCCAATCTCGAACAAAATAAAGCAACCCTGCTTGTTCATTATTCAATGACTGAAGATTTAATGAACGTTCAGAATTTGAATTAAGCACAGTTTTCCTGATTTGATTTGGATTTTTTGGTACAGAATAGTCATTGCTATGATCAGGCAGGAGATCTGGTATTTCCACATCAGTTATTTCTTCACTGTTCTCTTGAAACTGTCTGATGTATTCCATTTCTTCTTCGTCCTGTCCTCTCTGAGTTTCTTGATTAGGTGCTATAATTGTCCATGCATCTTCAGCAGTAACACCTTTTTAAACAAGTTGCCAGGCTTCGTCAATTTCATCTGAAAGCTTTTCAAAATGTGCCATGTTTGGAAGAATAACTTCAGAATTTAACTGAAAGAATTCTTGGTAGTCTGTGCTATCCTCAAAATTGAATATTCTATGAGGCAAATACAATTTAATCAATGTGAAGTAGTATTTCTGTGTGTTTTTTTCCTTGTTGAATTTAATAAATCTTATGACAGCAGGTGTTCCACGCCTTGAAATGGAACCAAGATTATTTGCCAGCTGATAAGTTGTTGTAGCATGCATTTGTTTGGCAGAAGCATTGGGCAAGTCTTTTTGAGAATCTTTCGTGGAACCAGAACTGACTATTTGGTATTCACTAACAAAAGTTGCCAAACACATGTTCTCAAAGTGTGGTGTTGATGGGCGTGCAAGATACCTATCAGTGACTCCTGTCATCCAGATAGTGTCATCTTCATCTGTATCTTTTATTTGTTGAAGAGGCCTTGTTATTCTGAAGTAAATGTAAATAAAATCCTGTTTTATTAAGGCATCAGATTACACTTTGAGGTGGGTTAATGTTTAAATGAATAACTGTAAAACAAAGTTTTAAAATTTTTCATGATATGTGATGGAAAATGATTTTGTAGCACAGGAGTTTGATACAAGAAATTAAATTCTGGTTTTGCATGGAAATTGAAACATCTCACATTAAAAAGAATGATGCTCCTGAAACACGTTGTGAATTAATAACTCTATTTGTAAAAACTGACCATATTAGTAAAAGTTAAGTTGTACCTCAGGATTAGGGAGAAAACCCGATAGCTTTATAGTATTCTCAAACAAGTATATTTACCTAGCTAAAGACTTACCTTACAGAATCTGGGTCTGTTGGAATAAAGATTACACATCGTGAACATTCCTTGAGGTTCATCCCACAAGCTCGGTATAGGGCCTCCATTATGCTTATTTCTCTGGAGTTCAGGTACACATTCCCTAACGTCCTTAGTTGTTTAATGGGTTGCATGTTTCCTTCAGTGCACTCTTTTTGACATCTTTTTAATAGGTCACCCAGTTCATGCTCTGCTTTAGTTATGTAACTCATTATATACATTATACAACTACATGTATATGCATCCAACACTGGCTGTATGTCCATATTCCCATTCCAAGACAGTAAAAGAGCTTCATTATAGGGATTTACCCAACACTGAGACAGATCACGTTTGAAGACAACAGTGTTTCTCTTTGTGATAGCTCAATGTGCTTCTTCGTAGTTATCCTGTGAGAGACAAACTTTATCCAAAACTTCTTGAGCTGTGGCAATTCCAAGTTCTTCAGCTTTGTCAGCTACATGCCATACAATGTTTAATAACTTGTGAGCTTTTTCACGATACACGTTTAAATCAACATTTTCTTCTGGTGGAGTGGGAACAGCAATGAAAGTCCTAGCAGATGGAGGTTTTGGAAATCCGTACCTACAATCTTTACCCCCTTTCTTGCATGAAGTCGAGTGAGTTTTAGAGTGCATCTGCACTTTTGTAACAATTTCATGTAATTCAGGATTTGTTTCCTTGTCTGGGATGGAACAGCTAATGTAGTTATCTATGAATGCAAGAAATTCAGCATTGTTTGGATCTGTGTTTTCAAATGTTGGAGGACCTTCACACCAGAACAGGCAGTGGATGTGTGGCCAACCTCGACTCTGAAACTCTGTTCTTATAAAGTAATCTACAACTTTACCAATAGGCTGTGCTGGAGACAGAATGACTTTAGATATAAAGTTGTGAACTCTGTTTTCAAACATTCGACATGCTGTAACAGGATTGGACTGAATAAGTAATGAATAAGATGACCAATCTAAATCATCAGGTACTGATTTTCCCTGTTGTTCACAGATAGCTTCAACAATTTCTGGCCATCTTCTATCTGCTGCTGAGAAGGTGCAAAACCATGTGGGTGTTCCTAGTTGACGTAGCATGGCAAACAGATCTCTTAGTGCCTGTTCCCAATAAGCTGGTGAACCCCTAGTGTTTTTCAGAAAGCGATAACCTTGATCATTCTTTAGGATATGCTGCCTTTGTGTTGGATTCTTAAGTGCAGCTGCAGTAACATTTTGATTGGGAATGCCTTTTCTCATAGCAATTGCAACAGAACTGTTGATATGTTTTAATTCATTAACATACTGTAGGTAAAAGATATACTGAGGATCAGAAGCAAAGCGTTTTTCAGCACTGAATAATCTGCTGTTTGCATAGCGGCCATATCCAAGTTTTGTGCTTCGTTGTTCTGTAAATCCATTCTTTCCATTTGGGAAGAGATAAGGGAAAGCTTTGGTCTCGTTGTCAAAGACGCTGGTAGGTGTGTTACCTTGAGCTGGTGCAATATGATATAGTATATCTTGATTTGACGGATCAGAAAAGTTTGTTGACAAGTCATCTCGTTGTAAACAGCTAATCATAGGTGTAGATGTATCATGGATGTCATCTGGACTGTTAACTGAAATCAAGATTAAGCATTTTAAATTTAACGAAATAGTGGTCGTTTATCAAATGAGGAATATGGGTAAACACTTGTGCAGATACACAACATTATAAAAACCTTCACGAGAACATTGGACATGTCAAATTTTCAAAAATCCTGAACTGCCTTAAGGTTCATGTTTGAATACAATGGAAGCATGCTACACAGAAATTTTACAGATAAAAATCCTGAAATCCTCATACCCTGCTATTTAGCAATTAAAACTGTCTATCTCCCTATAACTTACCTGTTGTATTGGGATTGGCAAGGTTGTTCACACCAGTATCAGTATTCATGTTCGGTAGCTCCTTTACAAGCTCACAGCTTTCCATTGGTGTAGAACTATGATGGACATTGTCTCCAGTGTTTACTTAAATAAATATGTACCAGTGTAAATTATTGGATAAAAAAAAACAACAACATTGTGTTTCATATCAGAATTAGGAAACTTTTACTGAAAGTGAAAGTAAAGGATGATGAGAAAAGCTTATACTTCACGTAGGTAACATCTGAACTAAATTGGTAATTCAAAAATCCTGATATGCCTTAAGGTTCATGTTTGAATACAATGGAAGCATGCTACAGAGAAATTTTAAAGATAAAAATCCTGAAATCCTCATACCCTTCTATTTAGCAATTAAAACTGTCTATCTCCCTATAACTTACCTGTTGTATTGGGATTGCCAAGGTTGTTCACACCAGTATTAGTATTCATGTTCGGTAACTCCTTTACAAGCTCACAGCTTTCCATTGGTGTAGAACTATGAATGACATTGTCTCTAGTGTTTACAAAAATAAATATGTACCAGTGTAAAAAACAACAACACTGAGTTTCATATCAGAATTAGGAAACTTTTACTGAAAGTGAAAATAATGGATGATGAGAAAAGCTTATACTTCACGCAGGTAACATCTGAACTAAATTGGTAAACATTAAATGTTAACTGAAGGTGCAAGAGGACACACAAGGCAAATATTAGCTATTTTTTACATTTTTGGGGCACACAGCTGCAGTGGCCTTGGTCGTATATTGCAGATTTTCAACATAATTGGCAACTAATGATGGTAAAAATTGTAATTTTGGTATCCTGAACATTATCGAGTGTAAGCATGGAGATTTTTTAACATGTAAATAGCATGTTACTACCGAAGGCAGTGCATGATGCAAAAGAAATCTATACAAGTGGAAGCCTGCAGAAAATTGATAGCTGTGTAAAAAGTTTGTACTAAATGATGCTCACCTGCTGCATTTTTAGGTAGTTCCCTAGTAGACACCATATATTCATCATCAACAACAGTATTCAAGTCAATAATTATGTCTGAAAACAAAAGGACCAGTGTTAAACTGTGAACAGAGACATATGTTGTGATCAAAGTTATTCTTTAAAATACAGTTCAGTATATTTTACCCGACGTATCCAGGTTTGATTTATATGTAGCTATAATTGTTTGATTAAATGTAGCGCACAATTTTGGCAAACATGAATTTCCAAAGAATTAGTTTACTCACATATGACTTTTACACAGGAGAACGGTATCCAAGTGATAATAGAAATTACAACATTATGCTATTTGCATGAAACATTCAATATGGCTTCCAAACTTTAAGTAAACTGTATACATGTACTAGTGTCTCAGACACATTTCAGAGAAATTAATGTATAGAATATACCTTTGAAATGAGGACAATTGGCTTTTAGGTACTGAAGTGCAGCTTCAATTCTTGGTAGGTAGACCTGTTGGTACAGATGATGGCCTTTGTATTCCATCTTTCTCTTAACTTCACTTTGACAAAGCTGCTATCTCCTAATGCTCGAGGTAATAACTGTGTAACTGTTGAGACATTAGAAGGCACACAAACTACAGGTCCATGTATACCCTTCTGCTGTCCTCTTGGTAATGCAATAATTTTCATGAAAGGTATGATTGGGGAAATAAGATGTCTTTCAATCTGATTTAATGAGTTCAGAAAATCTGGGAGAGGTGGTAAACTGAGATTGTTACATGATGCCTGAATTGGTACTTTATTTCTACTCAGATTACTGTCACATGTAGTACATATCCACTTCGCACACTGCTGACATGTTTCTTTGCATCCTTCTTTTTCGACACATTCTTCGCACTGGACATGAATTTGATTTAGTTCAATGCATTTCTGAATGAGCTCAATGTTCCTATACTTACATATATTAAGGTGTTTTACTTGTTTTTTAAACAAAAGACGGTAAGAAATTGCACAAACAAAAGATGGTTTTTCCTGACACTGTAAATGAAAAGCTTTCATCATTTCTTGTATATCTGACTGTTTTTGTATTTTTGACTTCCGCCTCTTCTGTGTTTGTTCTTTCTGTGTTTCTCTTTCCTTAAGTCTATGTTTAGGGTATTTTCTGGCCTGCCGGCGATACTCTTGTTCTTTTTGCCTTTCCACGCTTCTTTGTGTGGGGTCTTTTCTGGCCTGCCGGCGATACTCTTGATCTTTTTGCCTTTCCACGCTTCTTTGTGTGGGGTCTTTTCTGGCCTGCCGGCGATACTCTTGATCTTTTTGCCTTTCCACGCTTCTTTGTGTGGGGTCTTTTCTGGCCTGCCGGCGATACTCTTCTTCTTTTTGCCTTTCCACGCTTCTTTGTGTGGGGTCTTTTCTGGCTGCCGGCGATACTCTTGATCTTTTTGCCTTTCCACGCTTCTTTGTGTGGGGTCTTTTCTGGCCTGCCGGCGATACTCTTGTTCTTTTTGCCTTTCCACGCTTCTTTGTGTGGGGTCTTTTCTGGCCTGCCGGCGATACTCTTGATCTTTTTGCCTTTCCATGCTTCTTTGTGCAGGGTCCTTTCTAGTGTGTGCTCGATATGCACGGTTTCTTGCTCTTTCTTTTTCTGCAACCTGTGGATTGAGTCTTGATCTTGCCTTCCGTCTCTGACAATCAGATCTTACATAATTTCTATGTTCATTTATTTTCTTGTTACTTTCCTGACTTTCAGCATCCTTGCTAAGTTCACTTCCTGGTTTTCTCAATTTTGCAGTTTCACAATTTCTGTTTATGTGTTTTGTTCTTTTCTTTTGCAGATTCTTCTGATGTTGTTTATCTTGAAGCAGCTGTGTTTTCTGTGTTTTGTTTTTTTCCGATCGGATCGTCTGGTCTTTAAAGTATTCAGTTAGCTGTGAAGAGAAGTCTGATGATGGGAATTCTGTAATTTCACCATTTATCAAACACTGATGCAAATGGGAACGCATTCTAGATGGGACGAGATTATACACATGTGGATTTTTATTGCACAGGAGGAAAACTGCATTTGCTATTACAAATAGTCCACATAGCGTTGTGGGTCCTTGATGCTGTGGTGTTGTGTATTGAATATTACTAATGTCATAGTCTTCATAGAGCAAAGATAATTGTGGGATTACTTCTGTAAAATGCTTTGGAGATGGTAAACTATCAAACACAGTAATATTCCCAGATATCATAGCTGACAAAACATAGTGTCCTGGAATGTAATGAATTTGAATGGCTTTAACAATTTTTGGAATTTTCATAGGTATCTCAGGTTTACTAGCCACTAGTGAGTACATGTAGGATGGCAGTAACATTCCATATTGACACTGGTACTGTGTACGCAGTAGCTGACATGTGTAATCCATAAGTTCAGTATCTATCTCTCCGTGGAGGACATCATCAATGTTGATTCCAGTGAATGAGTATTCATGTACACCACAACACTACAATGAAAATGGAACGTCAGTTGAAACATGTTACTAGAGAATATCGTGAAAGATTATTACTACCCGTAATATTGTTTATAGTAATATTAGTACATGTATGATTATTATCATTACATACAGTGATATGAACTGAGATTTTATTAAGTTTGGTGGCAGTGTGTTGTTTTACCTTGGCAACCAGTTTTATAAATAATAGTAAAATTATTATAAATTATAAGGCAGAAAAAATGGTTTAATTTAACAAGTTATTTTGGCACCTTAACCAGTTTATCATTTTCCAAGAAGAACATTTCAACTTCAGTGTAAGTATTCAACGTTGAATAATGAGTAGTTGCATGGCCATAATTGTACATTATTATGTTTTCAGTAAGTTTTTAATATTCTTTTTATCGACTAAAAATTGATGTATGTAAAATACAGTAATATGCATAGCATCTACACTGAGTAGAAACCAGTGATGAAATTTAAAATAAAATAAATATTATTAAATGGTTTCTTGCTCCAAATTTTGCATTCATAAATAGACCGCATCATTACCAGGTCTGCTTGGGAATGTCCAACTGCTGCCATACTTTTGAGAGTGTTGTTGTGGTTTGCATCCAACTGCAGTGCTTCCTGTGAAAGAAAATAATATGAACTGTGGAGGAACGATACATATTGCAATGTTCTTGAAAACTATATTATTGTGAAGTTGTATAGCAGCAAATTAGATAATATTTGCTGACTCTTAAGATGTTGTCCATCTTAAAGCTGCAGTTTTTTCTGTGCTTTGCTTAAAAAAATATTTTGGAAATTCAAAAATGTAGTATTAGAGTATCTACTCTCATAGAATGGTGATAATAAAGCTGTGCATAATGAGCCAGTCTTGGGATGACTAATAACATATACCAGGATATTGGAGAGACACCGTTACTACAGTTTTTTTTTTCAGATTTACATAACTTACTGGCTGTGGTATTTTTGCTGCATCAGCATAAGAATGTAGGCTATCTGTAGCTTGTTTAACAATACCAGTAGTTGCAGTTGAAAGAGTTAAAGCAGCGTTTGCCAATCTACCAGATGAAATATGCATTGTTGAAGATTTGTTGTTCTGGAGTCTCTGCTTTTCAGTGGATCCATCAGCCTGAGGCTGCAAGTCAAAAAATAGAAAATAACAACTTGAGTAAAGCCACTGAGTACTTTACTAGAAACAGAAAAATGAAAACTGAACTTTCTGGTACAACTTGTATGTCCAGTAAAAGAGACAAGCAATTTACTGACCAGAATACTTCTCCAAAGCATGCATATAAAGTAATATAGAAGTGGTTTGGGGGAAAAGAAATATTTAAATGTTATTCTTACAGACCAGTGATCTGTATCTTGATTGATTACCTCAGACAACTGCATTTGAGAATTTTGTAAGCAAAGAATTTATTTTTTACCTGAATAGTGAATGCAAAACTGTTTATTTTGTAATACATTAGTATAAAGAATTAGCAATGCTACTGTGGAAAACATATAATGACAGTTTTGCATTCTTACATTTCTTGAGAGGCGTTTCCTTTGCATATCTGTCACTCGCTTCTGACAAGAAGATTTCTTTTTAAGTTTCGGCATTTTCAGTCACTACCAGTTTCCTGAAATATATTTATTTCCATTTGGTAATAACAACGAAACAAAAAATACATGGGTTATGTCTGACCAAGAACTATAACCCATACCAAACATTGCAGGATATTGTTTGACAAACAAAATTTTTAGCATCACATTTTGGCAACACCACAAAGTGTTTAATCAACTGCTCCAAATAGTTACATTATAGAAGTAAACATAGCAAGGAGTGTATTTCAAACCCTGACAAGTGAATAAAGGGGTATTATAATGAGTCTAATGTCAAATAATATCCTGGAAGTCATTGACTATTTGTTTTACAGGTTAAAATAGTAAATGACCAGTAAATAAGTTTTGGTGAAATCTCTCCCAGAGAGGTTACAAATACATAATCATAAATGATAGTTAAAGTCTTTAGTTACAAACTGTGTCTTTTATGCCTCAAATGATTCCATCAACAAGAGGGCAATGATGGCCCAGAACAGATGGTAATATCTTTTTCTGTGGAACATGTTTTCTAAAAATATATTAATGGCTAGTAAAAAGAGTGCAATTAAGGTGATAGCCTATATATATATATATATATATATATATATATATATATATATATATATATATATATATATATATCATAATGTAATATATATTCTAGTATGGTTTTATATGGTACAATAATATTCAAACAATGTATTAATGGATGGTAAATGAGGCATTACCGTATTAGTCAAAACAAGATAAGAAGCATATAGATACATAGATATACATATTATAAGAGAAAGTGTGATCTTTGTTCCAGAATGGTTACATAGCATATAGAGTACAATCTGTACTACAATGACTACAACAGCAAGTAGGAAAAAGAAAAAAGTTGTGATTAGAGAGCAGATATAATATCTGATAATTACATAAAATAAACAGTCTAATCTGTACTACAATGGCAAACAAAAAATGATAAGCGAACAGTCAGATGATTAGATGATTTTGTTTAATTGTTGCTCGAGTCCGTATTGTTAAAGTGTTCTGAATAGGCTAGACTTGCTCCAGTTCATCCTCCGGGTTGTCTTGCTCTGGTTTGTCTTCAAGATGGTCTTGTTTAAGTTTTTTTGAATGTGGAGTACTGGTCATAGAAGGATCACCAAACTCATCATCGTCACCAAACACTTCCTTGAAACTTTTCTTGCTGGTGTTTAGTTCTTCTTCAACTTTTGTGAAAGACAACTTCATATCATTTAATTCCTTCTGTAGTTTCTTATTGGCTGTCTCAGCCTCAAAGAACAGCTTGGACTTGGCTTGGAGGTCCTTTCTAAGAGATTTTATCTTACATTGGCAATCTTCCAGAGACTGGCTTAGTTTGGAAGCTTCCTTCACAATGGTGCATGTTTTTTCAGTTACATTATCATTTAGAGTGTTTAACATTTTCATTTTGTCTGGATTCATTCCACCTACAGATATTGTTGTTACTAGTCCAAGCATCTGTAGTGAGGCTTTTCTTAACTCTTCACACTCTGAGTTTATTATCTCCATGACCTGAAAGTAAACACACCATGGTCTGTGGAAAACATTATCATGCTGGACATGGTGAGGTCTGTGGAAATATGTCTGTACTGAAAACAGGCAACTGTGGCACAGAACACAGTACACACTACTAGAAGAACAGTGCAGGCATTCTACAGAAAGCAAGATATAAGTATTGAATATATTGAATATATATATATATATAAATGTATACATAGAGGGAGAGAAGTATAGATTTATATATACTGAGTACAGGTTTCACATGAAAAGATGAAAAAACAGTATTTGAATGACAATGAGAAGAAGAAAATAAAGCAGAGCCAGGATTAAATAGAGGATATTTGTTTTTACCAGTGCAAGATAGAAATATATTTCACCGAGTGAGCTCCGGAATTCGTATTTTCACAAGTGGCGAGTTCACGAGTGAAATATATTTCTATCTTTCACTGGTAAAAACAAACTTTCTTTTTATTTTATGCTTTTTGTACACAATTTGCGTGAATTTTACAGAAAAATTGCATGAAATGGCCCAAAAAACGTTCAAGTATGACGTTACGTCATGACGTCATATACCTAAACTTGAACCCATTTTCTAAACGTTCTTATTCGGAATATTATGTGCGTTTTAGTACCAACACTAAAAAACAGTGAAAATAAAAATGATAATCTACTGTTTGAAAACAGTGAATTACCAATTTTATTTCACTGAGAAAATTCTATAATTCATTGGAAAGCATAAAATAAATACATTTACCACAGACCCCACTAGTATTAGTACACATGCAGTTACATATAATAGCCATGACATTTAGCCACTGCACAAAATCCACATCCATGAAGTTAGAGCAACTTGTGGTTACAAAAAGGCACTACATTAGCAGGTGAATATAGTAATCTACAACACAAGGATGAATCTACAATGATTAGGAATGATGAATGTTCTGCAGTGTTACCGGGTACACCACACATTCCCTAACTAAAACTACGGTCAACACCAAACATGATAAAACGTGTAATTTTAAAAAATCCGTTAAAATATATATTTGGAAACCACAATTCTTAAGTTAAAAGCTTTACTGAAAGTACAATTTGTAATGAGGAAAATGTGTCCATGACAGTTTTAATATTTGGGGGTACAGTTAGGGAATGTTCTTGGAGGTATGCCATGGAACAATACAGCTTTCAAACCAAGCCACACCGAGTACATCCACATCCACATATATGCAGCTGATCTAGATTGGATGTAAATATAATATTATAAAGTGAACAAAGTAAGTTATAACAGAAAACACATAACTGAGAGCATTTTTTTTAATGTGATAAATTGTAAATTTTGTTTCAGGCTTTTGAAAGCTGCATCATTGTGAAAGATAACTGTTGTCAGTTTAAAACAAAATGAGAACAAAAAAGTTAAATTATTGTAAAGCCTACAAACATTTTGTATATTGAATAAGGGTATTATTCTGTGAAAGAGTGAATAATGGCTTTTACTTGAAGGTTGCAAAACAGTTATCTTTCAAGGTACCCATATTACAGTATGACAGATACAGAGATACACCAACACCCTAGAAGCATCATAGCAGTCGGAAATTACCTGTGTGTTGTTGTAACAGTGTAATGGCCTATCATCCATCCATCAAAAACAGCTGAGCGTTCCTGGACATTTCTGAACAAAACTTCAGCGGAGTTCCAAATTGTCCGAGATATTTACCCATGAATAAATTGCAACATCTTTGGTGAATTGGTAATTTATTCATGGCTATAAGCGACAGCAAGTGAAGATTTTTTTTAAACAATTCAAGGGCCATAATCCTGAAGTGCCTCAAGCAATATCGATGACTTTATAGCCTGGTTAAGATATTATAGCCATCAACATTTTGATAAACTTTGGTGAAGATACAATGAAAACTATCTGACTTTGAGAGATGAACCAGGTTAGTGACATGTTTAAAAGGCTAATTTCGGATAAATCAAAGGGCCATAAATCTGATATGCCTGGTGCAAAGTGGCTGGTTTTCGAACTTGGCCAAGATATTAAGGCCACACACATTATCATAATGTTTATTGAAAATCAGTTGATGAATATTTCAGTTACATAGCAGACAAGGCTTAAACAGCCAATTTTGGATAATTCAAGGGCCATAAATCCGACATGACTGGGGCAATACGGCTGGTTATCGAACTTGGCCGAGATATTATGGCCACAAACATTTTCATAAAGTATGGTGAAGATCAGATGATAACTGTTCAAGTTACAGAGTGGACAAGCCTCAAACAACTTATTTTTGATAATTCAAGGGCCATAATTCTGAGATTCCTTGGGCAATATGGCTGGTTATCGAACTTGATCGAGATATTATGGCCACTAACATTTTGATGAAGTTTGGTGATGATCTGATGAAAACTGTTTGACTTAGAGAGCGGACAAGTGTGACAGACAGACGGACAGACGGACAGACAGACGGACAGACAGGAGCAAATCAAAATGTCTCCCACACCACTACGTGGTGGGAGACATAATTATACTAGTCCTAATGACGATAAGTTAATTAGGCCTAATTAAATGTATAAATAATATTGTAATCACATGGCTCCCACGTGACTCCACTGTATACAGTTGACCTTGACGCCAATAACAAAACAAAAAATGCGCTAAATTTAAAAAAACTTTAAGCGTGGTTTTTTACCGTGACAGGCATTCCTCTAGATCTACATAAATTTAGAAACAATAATATTTTCAATTTAATTTATTGAGCCTGAAACAAAACAGATCATCTAGCTCTACTCTTTATAATATAATTTGTAGGCCTAATAATTTATATAAACATGTAGACGCAAAATAACCCAGGAGGGTGGATAAAAGGACTGTAGGCCTACATCAAGGGGTAATATTAAATCAAAACACTGGAAAAAGAAATGATGCATCTATCAAGGTCTTACCCACTCGGACATTATATAAAGTCATGTGTAAGATTATTAGTATATAGAGAGAGGCTACTGGACTGTTTGAATTCATTATTTAGTAAAAAAAGAAAACAACAAGAAAACATAAACAATTAAGCCTACCACAGAAAACAGGTTCATATTAACGAGAGGCTTGGAAGAAATTCTATAAAATGGCGCTGGTTTCTTTCAGTGTGGAACATTTTGATTGGTTAGGAGTTTGTTAATGGAGACATAGTCTTTTAGTGTTTTGTTAGCTACTCGCAACAGGTAACAAATCGCCTGCTGAGGCTGAAAATCACCATTTTTTACTACTAGTAGTAGGCTAAAAACACTAATAAATTTCTAGTATTAGTAGGCTAATAAACTTGGATCGGGTGCCTGCCCAGTCTGAGAATAGAGGTACTCCATTCCGATTTTCTCACCTGCAAAATAAAAGTAGATTGTATTGCAGTCTCATTATGCCACATTCTAGAAATCGCCCTTGTAGTTCAGTGGTAGAATACTCTTCATTTACATCGGGAGAGGCCTGGGTTCGATTCATGCATGGAACATTCTTTTCAGCAGACTATCGCCACAGCAGTCACGGTCAACATACAAGAGCACGGGGGAGCTTGCCCGGCTCTAGAATAGCGGTCAACAATACCGGCCACCATCGGTCCAAGGCCATAACCCTCCTGACATGTAAGCACTGACATCAACACCTGGCCGTCTTCATTTCCAATGTTTGTTGCCCAAGCCGCAGTGCCAGCACTGTGACCAGCCAGCTTCTTTGCTACCTGAAAAATATACAAATGATAGTGTCTCTAGCTGGGAGCGAACCCGCACCGTCACGGCGACAGCGCCTAGCCATGCAATTCCTGCGACGTAACCAACTGAGCTAACCGGGACAACGCCAAAAAACGTTGAACGGATAGCCCTGATATGCGTAACAATCACTGCATGACATCGGTAACGGGTTAATTTACTGATAACAGTACTGACTAAATGTACGGGGAGACTTTTTACGGCCGCCAGACTGCACAAATAGCGCTACTATGAATTTCAAATGATAGTGTCTCTAGCTGGGAGCGAACCCGCACCGTCACGGCGACAGCGCCTAGCCATGCAATTCCTGCGACGTAACCAACTGAGAAAAAGAAGAGCATAGCATTTAAAAAGCACAATTTACAGCCATCATGGAAAACAAAGTGTAAATGTCAACTTGTATGTACCTTTTTGGTTGAATCAATTTTTAAGACTGTCCCAAACGTGTTTGTAATAGCGGCCTTCACCTCATCAATCCGTCTGCTGACATCACTGGCATACACTGTCTGCAGCCATCTGTACTTGGGAACTGGCATCTGTGGGGGAGGATCCTTCACTGTGGTCCTGCTGATGACACCAGACTTGAAAATAGCCTCACAGTCTGCCAAGTAATGGCACGTCTTCATGTACCAAAACTGACCGTGATTCTCTTCCAGCTTACGCTGCAGTAGAGAAGGGCTATTTCCAAGTCCACGTGTCCTCAGCATGGTAATCACTCCAACGTCACAGGCATTGCTGTAAATAAAAGAAAACAATTAGACCTGAATGATACTTAAACTAGCACTGACTTGTTCTTGATTCAAATTCATTGATTTGCAATACTTACTGGTATGTCAGCAAAACAGGAAACTGGTGTCTGTGGCCAATGTCAAGTTGGTTAACTATGGGTGGACTCCAGGCTAGAAACCTGCGTTCGGCGCAAGACGTACACCTATACATCTCTGTTACCAGATTGTAGAAGCCCGTCAAGTCCAGTACTTGTCTAACAACCCTATGAATGCCTGCTAAAGTTAATTCCCTCACCTTGCATTCTGGGCAATACAGGGGAACACGCCACATGCGCTTGGGCATCCAGACTAACAAAGGGTGTGCGAAATACCTGTCAGGGTTGGGGACTTGACTGGGAATGAGGGTGGGCTGTGGGGGATAATACCAGAGCTGCCTAAGTGTACCAGACTTGAGCTCAGCCTTGCCATGTTTGCCGGTCCTAAATAGCTCTCTGGAGACCCATGCATGGTCCTCTTTGGGCATGGTCTGTTTCCAGCCATCGGGTAATGGGTACTCATCTGTACAGAAAATAGATCAACTTACATACATATAAAATAAAAATATATGCTTGTAACAATAAAATTAATATATAATAAAATAATAAATGTTAGAATAGCATATTTGCAATATTAGATGTGCAGATTATAAAAAGAAGTGCAGCATTAGAGATTTCCTTCACACAGAAACAACCCAAAGCCATATATGATAAGCATATTATAGTGCGACTATAAATAGACTACACGTGTACAACAAGAAAGCGTGATATTATGTGCTACTACAACTACACGGCGGATGTCTTACCAGTTCAGGCAAATACTCTGACGTGCGTGTCTGAAAAATATTCCAAATTACACTTTTAAAGCATATCATACATTAATTATTTTTTTAAAGCATGTGTATTATTTTTAAATATATGTAGATAATAAATGAATGAAAATTAAAAAGTTTTCTTGTAACATTCATCATTAAATACCTGGAAGGGGAAGGATTCCTTGCAGTTTTGGCTTTGCCCGGAGCTCGGACAAGGAGCGAGTTGGAGTGCTGGGTGGGTCCTTCTGCGTCTGGCGCTGCTCAAGCTTTTCTACCTCATCCACAAACTTGTCATCCTGCCAGTCCTCCATCTTGGTAGGTGAGTGGAGTGCTGTGCAAAAGTTAAAGAGTAAGATTTACTAGGTAATCAACACATCGGCAGCCAAAAATACTTTCTCTATGTGATTTATATCAAATAACAATAAAGTTCAATGTCTATTTGATTACCGTACCTGATGTACTTGGCTGATTTTTGGCTGGGGACGACAACTTGTTGAGCCGGTTTACAATAGCCTGCACCGGTCTGTCGGTATTCACTAAGCGAGCAGTGGCAGTCAGTCTCGCACGCTTGGCCTGCTCCTCGTCTGTCTTTTGCTGGATGGCCCGCCTGCCAGCAGGAAAGCCTTCCATGTAAAGCTGAAACACAGAGTGAATCGATGAGTAATGACCGCATTTGTTATTAGAATCCTGATAAGTGTGTACAAAAAGAATGCGAATTGACGTACGACGCATTGGTGTATTTACATACCTTTAATTCACGCTTGTTATCACCAAGCGGTGTGTCCGGGGTACTGCCTCCCTCCCGAGCCATCTGGTACAGGACGAAACTGGCGTACCCGATGGCGTTCTCCATCATCCAGTGGAACGTCTGGCCTCGGAACTGCCCAAACTGCATCTGCATCATGCCACGCAGTGTAAACATGTCCGGGTCTGTGATACCTTGGTCCCGGGCAGATGTTTGAGCTTGGGCAAGTACCTGTTCATGTGTCTGTGCATGGGGCCAGGTCTTTTTGGCGTTGTCCTTCCTTACGCGTTCTGCCTCATCAGTGTAGGTGAAGATGATGCTACCAGAGGGTCTTTGGGGTACTACGGGTATCTTGTTCATCTCTGGCTCTGAAAAATATGACTTGACAAACCAAGTAAATTTTGTAAGGCAATTCCGGATCAAATAGAACGCTTAGAAAAAAATGTCAACAAATCACTAAATCCACGCGATGTGAGGCAATCTGCAGTTGCGAGGATGAGCGAAGACAATAATTTGACGAAAAACACTGAAAACTGCTTTGAAATCCGTGTATTATGTGAGTTTTGATGGTTTGAAAGGCGCACAAATTTGACCTAGTTCCTCATCGAAGCGACGCTTGTGCAAAATTACAGAAATGGATATTTAAGCGAAATGGCGAAAAGGGACGGAAAGGTCTGGATAGGGTACTGGCGGCAGGTAAAATCTGTTAAATAAAGTCGGGTTTCATTGATGACAATGCCAATAAAGGTGTAAAATCGGGGTTTGAAGGGTGTTTTGTTTTCCGGCTGATTTCAAGATGGCGTCCGCGGAGAATAGAACAGACGATGAAAAGCACGTGACCGCGTCTTGTAGTTGTTGTCGCAAAATGATTGGACAAAAGATGGAATTGTTGAAACAAAAGATGGAACCGTCATCCAATGAAAATGCTGGGTTGTTCCAACAATGTTCCAAGTTTGGGGTCGAAGATTGGCCTGTCCGCTGCGCAAAGGAGGGCGCGCAATCTTCGCCCTGGCCGTTCCAAGAATAAAAAGCGCAAAAAGGGCCATCGGGCGGGCCGGCGGTAGCGTCCGCGGCGCCCCGGACCCAACCGCCCTGAGGGCCGATCTATGCGAGACGACAACGACGTTTCCGTTCGGTCAGTGCATTACAAATGGCGTAATATAGCGATAAAAGCCGTACGAAAAACGGTCCGTTTCGGACCCTTACCTGACTAAAATTGCAATTGCCACTCTTCTACTGGGCCGATTTTCATGAAATTTGGACGATTTGTGTGAAAATGAACGTTCTATCGGTTGCTGTATGGATTGCAAGTGTTTCTGTAAAAATGTCTTCAATAAATGATAATAAGCATATAGTGTATATAGTGTTTATATAGACAAAGTACACCTGAAAAATAGAATAAATTCAGTCTCAAAAATGCCATATTCAGTTGAGCCCCTGCTGGGAATCGAACCCAGGCCTCTCTCCACGTGAATGGAAAGTATTCTACCACTGAACTACAAGGGCGATCGTTAGAAACTGGCCTCTGAGACTGTGATACACATATACAATACAGTTATATAAATAATACAGATAAAATAATAAAAATACATAAAATTACAACTGGCTCTTTTCCCCCTCTGCTTTTTTAAGGGCTTGGGACCTTCAACTTGATATTTAATACAAATACAAGTTGGCAGCATTAGAAGAAGAGCAGGATGTTGATGATGATGGTGATGAAAATGATGATTTAGAATGATGCATGATACCAAATGTCCAAAATTAAGCATGTCTGTCCGCTGATGATGATGATGATTTGTTGTTGCTGCTGCAGCTGCTGTTAACAAATTTACTGAATTACTTATCACTTATTAAATACCTACCAAATAAACCTATTACTGATCTTGTTCTTCTTGCTTCTTTCTCTTCTTCTCCATCCTGCTCTTCTCCCTTGAGGACCTCCACTCCTCCAAGGACTCGGTCATGGTAGTGGCACAGTACCAATGACCGTAGTACTGGTGGTGTTTCTCAGAGGTCCTCAATTCCCCGCATCTGTGGCAGCTGTAGGTCGGCTTGGGTGTCCTCGTATACTGTCTGACATACTCTCCAGCCTTCTTTCTCTTGTCTACTTTCTTCCTGTACCAGGCTGTTGTTCTTGCCAATGTTGGGGTGCTGCTCTTGGCTTCTGCTGGGGAATGGGGGTCACTTTCGGGTAGATCGTCAGTTCCGGGTTTGGGCCGAATGGGTATTGGAACCCTCGGGCATGTCGAGTCTGGATTGGCTGGGGACTCTGTTGGTGGCGAAAAGAGCCGTTTCCTGGCTGTCCCCTTGGTCACTGGCGGCAGATGGAATTCGTGCTGTTGGTCAGGTGGCACTGGCACTGTATGGGTGGCCGGGACTCGAACCTCTGGCAGGGCTCGGGCAGATTCCATGGGTGGAATGGGCAGTCGGATGCTCTGCTCCAACATCTGGCGCTCTTGAGCCTTGACCCGCTTGTTGTACCACTGAGTGATAGTAAGCTTGTTGAGCTCAAATAGTACGATCCCCGTCTCGGCCATGACCTTGGCGTTGCCCAGTACCTTCTCCCTGATGTCCTTGTAGGCTCTGGAAATCACAGTGAAGCGGTCCTCAGATCTCTTTCCCTTGGTCTTCACTGGTGTTGGAAAGGCACTGCACAGCCGTATGATCAGGAGTTCCATGTAGCGGTTAGAGTCTGGGTGCTGGGCAGGTCCTGTACCTTGCCCAAGGAAGCATCTGGAAATACACACAAGAAAAGAACAGGTCAATAGTGATCAAAACAGGTTTACAAATTCACATTACAAAAATTCATGTTTGTTTTTCATGGCATTGGTACCTACCTCTTGGTGCTGTCTACACCTTCCACAACGGTGTTTTTACCCCTAGCCTTAAACCTACCCTGGCTCAACCTTGCCTGTGTGCGTGGTCTCGGAACAGTCGGCTGCTTGTCGTACTCTTTCAGGTTGTGCCACAGTCTGATAATGAAAGCCGCCTGTTCGTTGCTCAGCGCCATGGACTGGTCACGCAGTGAAGCCAGGTACTCCGCAAGTGCTGCAACCTTGTCATATCCGCCAATGTTGTCTGGACCAACGGCATCCTGAAATATCAAACTTGACATTACAACTGTCCCACTGAAAACAAAGCAAATTAATAATGAATTTAAAAATGCCTGAAATTTTTAAACTTACACTAGGGTCATCAATGCTAGCAGGTTGGTCCATTACAGATGGGGATTCACTGGTCTCGGGAGTAGGGGTGGTTACCGGCTGGGAGTTGGAAGTCACTTTCGGGGTGTTACAAGTCATATCCGGGTTGATGGGGGGGACTTGGTCCGCACTAGAAGCATCGACTGGTGGAAGGGTGAGGTCATCAACTTCTTCCTCGAAACCCTCGTCTTCCTCATCGGTCTGGTCACCGTCACCATCTATCTCATACTGGGCAGATTCCATGCAGTCCGGGTTGGAAAACACGTCCTGCATGACCTGCCCAGTCTGAGAATAGAGGTACTCCATTCCGATTTTCTCACCTGCAAAATAAAAGTAGATTGTATTGCAGTCTCATTATGCCACATTCTAGAAATCGCCCTTGTAGTTCAGTGGTAGAATACTCTCCATTTACATGGGGAGAGGCCTGGGTTCGATTCCCAGCAGGGGCACAATTGAATAAGGCATTTATGAGGCAACAATACATGAAACAAGAAAGAATGCTTACCAGTGTACTTCCTGGGGACATTGTAGTTGGGGGCTAGTTTCCTGTCCAGCAGGGTCAAACTCAGGTTGTTTACCGCATGCTGCAGTAGACCACTGTAGCTGCAAGCGGCGGGGTCAGTGTCTGTGCGAGCCTCCCTGGACCTGTCGTCATTCCAGCGCACAAGGCCATCCATCAGGTACATCTGCAGGTGAACATCAGATGCTGTCGTGCCTGTAAAAACAAATGTCACATTAGAGCTCTTTTACAAAATGTTTATTGACTGGTATGCAAGTTTAATGCATTAATGCAAACAAAACAAGCATTCTTAAGTTATTACCTGGGATGAACCTGGCAAGGTGCAGATGAAATGACTCTAGGGATGTGGATCCACGGGCACACCTCAACTTGGCAAGGCGACGAGTACCTTTGGTGACAAAGCCTGTCTGCTTATACAGGGCTACTCCAGGAGGGTCCTGAATGCAGGCAACATGCTTTTTTTGAGACTCCCAGATGTTGAGTATCTTCTCTTTGTCAAACAAAGGTACTCCCGCCGTGTCAAGTCCCTGGTCTCCCGTGAATGCCTCGATGAGGTCGCCAATCAGTCGGGTGGTCTCAGCCTCTCCGCGGGTACGGCGACGGCAGTGTAACGCCAACTCCCTCTTGCTGAGACGTCTCGTGACATCATCGGTAGAAGGTTGTGGTATGAGCTGCTGTTCGAGTTCAGCCAGCTTGGCTTCCCTCAGGGCTCTCAAGTCTCTCTGGTCCCATTCAAAGATGCACTTGGAGAGACGGGCCATGAATATCCCATACAGGGGATGTGCATCTGTGGAACAGCCAGCAGAGAAACGGCGCATGAAGTGCCAGATGTCGAGTCGTACTTTCATGTCAGGCCAGGCATGGAACATTCTTCTCAGCAGACTATCGCCACAGCAGTCCCGGTCAACATACAAGAGCACGGGGGGAGCTTGCCCGGCTCTAGAATAGCGGTCAACAATACCGGCCACCATCGGTCCAAGGCCATACCCCTCCTGACATGTAAGCACTGACATCAACACCTGGCCGTCTTCATTTCCAATGTTGGTTGCCCAAGCCGCAGTGCCAGCACTGTGACCAGCCAGCTTCTTTGCTACCTGAAAAATATACAAGAAAAAGAAGAGCATAGCATTTAAAAAGCACAATTTACAGCCATCATGGAAAACAAAGTGTAAATGTCAACTTGTATGTACCTTTTTGGTTGAATCAATTTTTAAGACTGTCCCAAACGTGTTTGTAATAGCGGCCTTCACCTCATCAATCCGTCTGCTGACATCACTGGCATACACTGTCTGCAGCCATCTGTACTTGGGAACTGGCATCTGTGGGGGAGGATCCTTCACTGTGGTCCTGCTGATGACACCAGACTTGAAAATAGCCTCACAGTCTGCCAAGTAATGGCACGTCTTCATGTACCAAAACTGACCGTGATTCTCTTCCAGCTTACGCTGCAGTAGAGAAGGGCTATTTCCAAGTCCACGTGTCCTCAGCATGGTAATCACTCCAACGTCACAGGCATTGCTGTAAATAAAAGAAAACAATTAGACCTGAATGATACTTAAACTAGCACTGACTTGTTCTTGATTCAAATTCATTGATTTGCAATACTTACTGGTATGTCAGCAAAACAGGAAACTGGTGTCTGTGGCCAATGTCAAGTTGGTTAACTATGGGTGGACTCCAGGCTAGAAACCTGCGTTCGGCGCAAGACGTACACCTATACATCTCTGTTACCAGATTGTAGAAGCCCGTCAAGTCCAGTACTTGTCTAACAACCCTATGAATGCCTGCTAAAGTTAATTCCCTCACCTTGCATTCTGGGCAATACAGGGGAACACGCCACATGCGCTTGGGCATCCAGACTAACAAAGGGTGTGCGAAATACCTGTCAGGGTTGGGGACTTGACTGGGAATGAGGGTGGGCTGTGGGGGATAATACCAGAGCTGCCTAAGTGTACCAGACTTGAGCTCAGCCTTGCCATGTTTGCCGGTCCTAAATAGCTCTCTGGAGACCCATGCATGGTCCTCTTTGGGCATGGTCTGTTTCCAGCCATCGGGTAATGGGTACTCATCTGTACAGAAAATAGATCAACTTACATACATATAAAATAAAAATATATGCTTGTAACAATAAAATTAATATATAATAAAATAATAAATGTTAGAATAGCATATTTGCAATATTAGATGTGCAGATTATAAAAAGAAGTGCAGCATTAGAGATTTCCTTCACACAGAAACAACCCAAAGCCATATATGATAAGCATATTATAGTGCGACTATAAATAGACTACACGTGTACAACAAGAAAGCGTGATATTATGTGCTACTACAACTACACGGCGGATGTCTTACCAGTTCAGGCAAATACTCTGACGTGCGTGTCTGAAAAATATTCCAAATTACACTTTTAAAGCATATCATACATTAATTATTTTTTTAAAGCATGTGTATTATTTTTAAATATATGTAGATAATAAATGAATGAAAATTAAAAAGTTTTCTTGTAACATTCATCATTAAATACCTGGAAGGGGAAGGATTCCTTGCAGTTTTGGCTTTGCCCGGAGCTCGGACAAGGAGCGAGTTGGAGTGCTGGGTGGGTCCTTCTGCGTCTGGCGCTGCTCAAGCTTTTCTACCTCATCCACAAACTTGTCATCCTGCCAGTCCTCCATCTTGGTAGGTGAGTGGAGTGCTGTGCAAAAGTTAAAGAGTAAGATTTACTAGGTAATCAACACATCGGCAGCCAAAAATACTTTCTCTATGTGATTTATATCAAATAACAATAAAGTTCAATGTCTATTTGATTACCGTACCTGATGTACTTGGCTGATTTTTGGCTGGGGACGACAACTTGTTGAGCCGGTTTACAATAGCCTGCACCGGTCTGTCGGTATTCACTAAGCGAGCAGTGGCAGTCAGTCTCGCACGCTTGGCCTGCTCCTCGTCTGTCTTTTGCTGGATGGCCCGCCTGCCAGCAGGAAAGCCTTCCATGTAAAGCTGAAACACAGAGTGAATCGATGAGTAATGACCGCATTTGTTATTAGAATCCTGATAAGTGTGTACAAAAAGAATGCGAATTGACGTACGACGCATTGGTGTATTTACATACCTTTAATTCACGCTTGTTATCACCAAGCGGTGTGTCCGGGGTACTGCCTCCCTCCCGAGCCATCTGGTACAGGACGAAACTGGCGTACCCGATGGCGTTCTCCATCATCCAGTGGAACGTCTGGCCTCGGAACTGCCCAAACTGCATCTGCATCATGCCACGCAGTGTAAACATGTCCGGGTCTGTGATACCTTGGTCCCGGGCAGATGTTTGAGCTTGGGCAAGTACCTGTTCATGTGTCTGTGCATGGGGCCAGGTCTTTTTGGCGTTGTCCTTCCTTACGCGTTCTGCCTCATCAGTGTAGGTGAAGATGATGCTACCAGAGGGTCTTTGGGGTACTACGGGTATCTTGTTCATCTCTGGCTCTGAAAAATATGACTTGACAAACCAAGTAAATTTTGTAAGGCAATTCCGGATCAAATAGAACGCTTAGAAAAAAATGTCAACAAATCACTAAATCCACGCGATGTGAGGCAATCTGCAGTTGCGAGGATGAGCGAAGACAATAATTTGACGAAAAACACTGAAAACTGCTTTGAAATCCGTGTATTATGTGAGTTTTGATGGTTTGAAAGGCAAACAAATTTGACCTAGTTCCTCATCGAAGCGACGCTTGTGCAAAATTACAGAAATGGATATTTAAGCGAAATGGCGAAAAGGGACGGAAAGGTCTGGATAGGGTACTGGCGGCAGGTAAAATCTGTTAAATAAAGTCGGGTTTCATTGATGACAATGCCAATAAAGGTGTAAAATCGGGGTTTGAAGGGTGTTTTGTTTTCCGGCTGATTTCAAGATGGCGTCCGCGGAGAATAGAACAGACGATGAAAAGCACGTGACCGCGTCTTGTAGTTGTTGTCGCAAAATGATTGGACAAAAGATGGAATTGTTGAAACAAAAGATGGAACCGTCATCCAATGAAAATGCTGGGTTGTTCCAACAATGTTCCAAGTTTGGGGTCGAAGATTGGCCTGTCCGCTGCGCAAGGATGACACGCAAATTCGTGAAGCGTTCCATATTTTTCATCTCTTCCCAGACCTGCGCAACGGTTCATTTAAACGCTGTCTTGTTCTTTTGAACAGTGCATTACTATTTTAAGAAAGTGATATCTCCGCCCTTAAAACATATAAGTTCGTCATGTGGTCAGGCATCATTCTTTCTATAAGAGCGTGAGGTGAGATTAATATTAAATGTTACTTGTGAAAGAGGCTAACATAAAATATTTATCTGATTAATTAGATAATAATTTATTTTTTAAGAAACTTACATCTCCGCACTTTTGGCATGTATTATCTCCGCCAATTATCCATATCAGTTCATCCTGCGGTCACGCATAAATCATTCTGCAAGAAGAAGAGATGAGATTAAAATTAAATGTTACTTGTAAATGAGACTAATATAAAATATCCCTTGTGAAAGGGACATCAGAAATAAGTCTATAGACTCATTGATTGTTCCTCTGCACGGAAATCTTTAGTAAAAGGCGAAAGATTTATTCGTGACTGAAGAGAAACCAGAGTTAACTGACCAACGCTTACAGCGTAATAAGAATATTTGTGCCAAAACTTGTCAGCTGGTAAAAATTAAAGATCGGTGAAGACCATTTTGTTTTGGCCGCAGATGAAATGTGTTAACACTGCAGTTTTTCTCTGCCACAGCTCATAATGAAAGTGACTGCTTAGCTCTTGGAAGGGACCTCAGACAAAATATTTCGATCCACAAACGCCCGATCAACGAACAGCAAGTGCATAATTTTACGATATAAAGTCCGATAATTGTTATCAGTGCGCATGACGGAACGCATCGTTCTTCTCACTTCACGATTAACCGTTTCACATGTAAACCGGAAATAAAGAACCTGTAATGAGCGGTCGGTTATTCTTGTGAATATTTAAAATCAATATTTGTAGCACTGATCAGAATATGTGGTACACCGGACGACTTGTAGCCAAACTGAAAATGAATGGCATGCTAAATTACGTGTGTTTCAAACAAAATCCTCGACTTATTATTTCCTACACACGAACAGAAATGCATTTAGTGTGTATTTAAATAGGCATGCTTTTACCTTGTGTAAATCTAACGTGCCCACTATATAACCGTCATGCACAGAGTACATTCATGTACTTGCTTCGGCAGT
>JAZAYU010000833.1:53774-142629 GCA_038501625.1 Corbicula japonica
TTGAGGTGGATCATTTTTATTAACCTTGCATATCTATTGCTGCTCATCTACAGGCTCAATAAAACCGAACCTGCAATATTTTGTCACACTCGTGCTCTCAGCAAAGTCATATTTTGTTTTTACACTTTGCAATGCTATTAGATTCTTATGTTTTATATGTTTGTGTGCTTTTGCATGCAACATTGTTGAGCCAATTAGTGGGTTGGAGTTGTTTCACCAAGACAACTTGTATTTGTTTTGTAATATGAGAACCTGTTGGGGCAAGTGTGAGGTTGGTGCACCCTAGAACCTGGTTTAAACCCCCAGTGGCAATTTGATTTGCCACTGACCGTTCCAAGGCGGTAACCCCTCGGGTTCTTATTTTTGTTAATTGTTAGTGGTGTCTCTTTTGAAACTGATCATTTTATTAACCATGCTCTCTCCCTCTCTTCTTCTTGACAGTGTAGAGAGGCTGTTTTTTCTGAATGTGGCGATTCCTGATATGCATATTTCCTCTTTTTACACTGAGCTCTATTGTCTGGGTCTGAAACAACTGAGCTCTATTGTCAGAAGAACTTTGAAGCTCGTCTGCAAAAGATACAAAACAGAATGAAAGCCACTGAAAAAAGTCATCGGAGTATTACAGGCTCGATATAGCCGATTATAGGCAAGAATAGAAATAGCATTTTACTGTCCGTGACGCCTAGTCCCGAATTTGGATTTTCGACAATGAAAATCAATGAAGTTTTCTTTTATTGTCTTTCTTATTTATAAACCGACGTTACCGTGTGGTATCCAATGTCAATATAACCTCACATTTGTTATCAGTTACTTTGACAAATCGACGTTGGTTGGTGAAAAAGAACCCTCTCGTATTTTATTGCCAGTGACTTTGATTAACCGGCGTAAACTTGTGACATTCAATTTAAATATAACTCTTAATTCATTTTCAGTGACATTAACAAAACCGAAGTTAAATTGTGATATTTAATATTAATATTATTTTACTTTCATTGTCAGCGACATTGTAAAACTAACGCAAGCTTGTGACATTCAATGTTAATAAAACTCTTCTTTCATTGTAAAAATCAGTGATATTGATAAACCGACGCAAGCTTGTGTCATTTAATGTTAATAGAACTCTTCGTTCATTGTCATTGACATTGATAAACCTATGTAAGCGTTTGGCATTCAAATTGAATGTCAATATATCTTTACTTTCATTGTCAGTGATATTGACAAATCGACGTTTACCTGTGTCATTCAATATCAGCTGACAAAAACCGATTTATGTAAGGTTTGTGAACACGGTACCGGGTCTGCTAGACTGATTCAGTTTTAAACTAGATATCCCATAAAATGATTTTATTATGAATGATTTTTAGGCTGGCAGTTTTTACTACTTCGGCGAGGAGTACTTGATTGACCCTGATACCGGTTTAGCGGAGCTGGCTTCCGACATCCCTCATACCGTGTACAACGTTCAGTCCACTGACACCAATTATGGAGATGACACAGTAAAGATTAAAATCCATGTTCCTGGTATAACTGAATAGCATTGGCTATTTTATCGTGTTACTATTGTTTAAATTAAATTCTCCTTTTAAACAAAACATATTTTACGTAGACAAGCTATAAGTATAAGAGTTACTTTTGTTAATTTTATGTTTCCTTATTGCTTGTGTAGCACGTGAAATTGGTATTTTTCAAGAATTCGATCTCGACGAGTTTTAATAAAACTAATTGAATTTAAGGTTTTAGAACAGTAATATGCACTTTTGCAGATTGGGATTTTGTTGTTTTCATTTCCAAGTACATCCATTTAGACTTCTAAACAAGAGTTTTAAAAAACATTTACCGTGCGTAACTCGGGAAATTCAGTATTTTATAAGGGGACCCTCTGTTTCGAAATATGGGTTTAAAATCAAACATACTAGAAGCTAAATTCATCTATTTCTTTCAAACCTTGTAAAATGTTGTAAAATAAAAGCTAATTGATAAATGGCATCATACTTGAACAGGAAACGAGCATTATGTTAAGAATTTATTTCTAACACTTTATAAATTGACTTTTTTAAGTGCACCCCAGCTTCGGAAATGCACATTTTTCCGAGCTGCAAAAATTAAGCAAGGTTTTTTCTGTGATTTTTGTGCATGTGTAATGCAGAAAAATAATTATGTTATACATAAAAATTATCCGCAATGTGTATAGAATCAAATAATAAAAAAACAAAGCACTTCACCGTCTCTTTTTCCTTTTATTGGCCTACAAAATAGGTACCTAAGGCCCAGACCAAATGGTTAAAAACCACAAAACCAGAGGGTTTGGTTTACGAATAAATATTTTTTGATTACCCTCAATTTTTTTTGTGAAAAAACAAAAAAACAAGAAGAAGTACGCAAGCAATCATCTATGCTGGTAAAAATTTAACTTCAAAAACTGTAATTTTGGCAACCGTAACCATAGCAACCAAAGCATTCTTTTATAGGGAAAGATCATCGTGCAAACACATAAAATTGCTTTTATTAAAGACAAGTATCACAAAAATACTGTTCACATATAGAAACGATAAACTAACAAGATTTTCCTAAATGAAAGTACAGATTCCACAATCATTTTAGTTTCTTATCGTGATTCTGTTGCTGTATTATAAAAGAGTCAGTATTTTGTATTAATTTCTAATATCATTACAATATTTCAGTTTTCATGGCTACTAAATAAAGATGAAGAATTATAACAATTATTTCCGAATTTTAAAACCATTGATTATACCATTTTCCCCCCAAAATTAACTCACAATAATTAAACAAAGAAGAAAAAGGAAAATAAGTTCCTTCCCCGAGGATTGAACCGGGTCCATCAAAATGAAGAAGTCCGATCGTTACCCTTGCGCCACAGAGGATTAGACAAATGTTTGTCGATTTCATATAACCTGTATTCATTGCTGAGTGTTGTTCGTCTACAGTCTTATTTTGAGTTTTTTTTTAAATATTTATCTACGTTAATTTTATATCCGCATTTTTTATTATTTGATTTAGTTATTAATGACGTCATAATCGCGGGAAACACCTAAAGAGTATTCTCCAGTTACGAAAAATAGTATAAACCGGAAACGTACGAATCGGCGTTCGGAAACACAAATAAGGAACGGCATAAGTCGATGTTTGGCGGAAATATTACATTTCTAAAACCTTAATTTTTAGAAGGACATTAGCAAATAACTTGGTCTTGTTAACAATCCAATATTATCACAAAGCATATATAATCACTGTTTCTGAAAAAGCTTATATTGACTTAAGGAAATAACATGGTCTTGTTAACAATCCAATTTTAACACAAAGCATGTATAATCCCTGTTTCTGAAAAAGCTCATATCGACTTCAATTACGAACTTCCATTTGTTATAAGCGTATGCAGGCTATTTTCATGTTTATTATTTAAGGTGAGTCACGATCAATCGAAGAACGACTGTTCTCCAAACTGTTGTCCGTGTTAAGCGGTCGGGGAGATTTCGAAACACGGGCTGTACAAAGGACCTACCAAGTTGAACTGGAAATGGTAGTTGCTGATGACATTTTTAAATTGTAAGTTTTCGGGAAATGGGTAACGACTTTCAAAGCGTTCTTTTTTTTTGGACGAGGCATAATGTAATATTTACACTTCAACTTCATCCTCTACGATAGAGTCCTATTCACCTAACGAATCTCATATTTCTGATGGTAAATACTGCGATGTATTATTTTAAAAGGCGTGGCTACAGTAGAGTCGTTCGAAATTTATTGGACGTTTCACAATGTTTAATCTGTGACGTCGCAGAGCACGCACGTTTTTCCAGGAGTTGCTGCGAAAATTTGTCGTCAACTTTGCTGTTCCAACAGCCATCTTAAAATCCGTAATATAACGAACGAATTCTTCTAATAATTTCTTTAGTTATTAGAGTGTTAAGGTATTTAAATATAAGGATTGAATCTATACCTTATACCATTCGCAGGGGGGCCAATTTAATTGTATAAAAGCTGATGCCAACCGAATATGTGGTCGAATTTTCATTTAGTTAATCAATATACTTGGCAAATTATTCAATGATGCGTAAGTGCAGATTTTTTAGAAATATACTGTTAAAATATGTCCAAACAATTTGAATATATTGCAATTCCTTGGACAAAAGGTAATTCAATTTCAACGAAAGAAAAGAAAAGAATTATTAATTTGTAAGACTGTCTTAAAAGTATGGTGATATATGAAGTTTTTGAATTCTGTTTATCTCTACCAAAACCATTCAAAACCAAAGGATAAAACAAGTTATATCAACATAGCTTTGAACGGAATGTGTGAACAAATAAGTAAACATGATCATTTCAGTTTTATGGACAAGTTTGCACAAGACAAAAGCGCAGCTGTTCAGAAGATAGTTGAATACTATGAACAAGTGGCAAATGGTGTAAGTTTCTTTTACTTCAATATCTTATTTAAATTATGCTAAGTTGTACATTGTTAAGTACATTCATGTTTATAAGACATTTACGTTACATGCATCCTAATTTTTATGTGGCTTATAAGCAGAATGTTTTACAAAGCTGATATCGCCATGTTCTTTTCTTATGTTTTATATGTCTATGTGCTTTCGCATGCAACATTGTCAAGCTGATGAATGAGTTGGAGTTATTTCACCAAGACAACTTGTACTTGTTTGTTGATATGAGAACCTATTTGGGCAAGTGTGAGGTTGGTGCACCCTAGAACCTTGTTTAAACCCCCAGTGGCATTTTGTTTTGCCACTGGCCGTTCGAAGGCGATAACCCCAAGGGTACTCTATGTCGTTAAGTGTTCGTGGCGTCTTAGTTGAATTTACATACTTATAACAACATGCTCTCTTTTCCTCTATTCTTTTTCGCTGCGTGGGGAGGTTGTGTTTCGTGAGTGAGGCGATTCCTGGTATGCATATTTCACCGTTTTGATGAGTGTTGATCACTGAACAAATAATGCATTCGTTAAAATGTTCCACTATACGTCTATTGATGGTTATATAAACATGTTTACATGTTTTAACTTGTTTGTCTACATGTACCCATCCTTCTTATCAGTTTAACGCATAACATCTGTCAAAAGTAGTTTCAGGGTATAAAATAGTGTGAGGTTGGTGAACACTAGACTCTTGTTTAAAACCCTCAGTGGAATTTGATTTGCCACTCACCGTAGTAAGGCGGCAACACCTCGGATACTCTTTTTTGTTAATTGATTAATTGTTTGAGGTGTCTGTTTTGAAGCTGATCATTTAATTTAAAAATGCTCTCGCTTTCTCTTTTTCTTGGCTGCGTGTGGAGGCTGTGTGAATATGGACGTTCCTGATACGCATATTTCACTTTTTTTCCAATTAACATATATAGAGCATATCTCTAGTAAGATTGATCTTGCGTATCCTGGTACATCACTAGTTCGATTAACATTTAATTCGTGTTCTTAGGAGATATACTATTTTATAACTGTGTACGTATCCCAGTACGTCACTAGTTCGATTAACATTTAGTTCGCGTTCTTAATTAAGAGAAATACTGTTTTACAACTGTGTACGTTTCCCAGCACATCATAAGTTCGATTAACATTTAATTCGTGTTCTTTGGAGAAATACTACTTTACACATGTGTACGTATCCTAGTTCATCACTAGTTCGATTAACATTTAATTCGTGTTCTTTGGAGAAATACTCTTTTACAACTGTGTACGTTTCCTAGTACATCACTAGTTCGATTTAACATTTAATTCGTGTTCTTTGGAGAAATACTATTTTGCACCTGTGTACGTATTCTAGTACATCACTAGTTCGATTAACATTTAATTCGTGTTCTTTGGAGAAATACTATTTTAAACCTGTGTACGTATCCTAGTACATCACTAGTTCGATTAACATTTAATTCGTGTTCTTTGGAGAAATACTATTTAACACCTGTGTACGTATCCTAGTACATCACTAGTTTGATTAACATTTAATTCGTGTTCTTTGGAGAAATACTATTTTACACCTGTGTACGTTTCCTAGTACATCACTAGTTCGATTTAACATTTAATTCGTGTTCTTTGGAGAAATACTATTTTGCACCTGTGTACGAATCCTAGTACATCACTAGTTCGATTAACATTTAATTCGTGTTCTTTGGAGAAATACTCTTTTACACCTGTGTACGTTTCCTAGGACATCACTAGTTCGATTAACATTTAATTCGTGTTCTTTGGAGATATACTATTTTACACCTGTGTACACTTCCTAGTTCATCGCTAGTTCGATTAATATTTAATTCGTGTTCTTTGGAGAAATACTATTTTACACCTGTGTACGTATCCTAGTACATCACTAGTTCGATTAACATTTAATTCGTGTTCTTTGGAGAAATACTATTTTAAACCTGTGTACGTTTCCTAGTACATCACTAGTTCGATTAACATTTAATTTGTAATCTTTGGAGAAAAACTATTTTAACCTGTGTACGTATCCAAGTACATCACTAGTTCGATTAACATTTAGTTCGTGTTCTTTGGAGAAATACTCTTTTACAACTGTGTACGTTTCCTAGGACATCACTAGTTTGATTAACATTTAATTCGTGTTCTTTGGAGAAATACTATTTTACACCTGTGTACGTTTCCTAGTACATCACTAGTTCGATTAACACTTAATTCGTGTTCTTTGGAGAAATACTATTTTACACCTGTGTACGTTTCCTAGTACATCACTAGTTCGATTAACATTTAATTCGTGTTCTTTGGAGAAATACTATTTTACACCTGTGTACGTTTCCTAGTACATCACTAGTTCGATTAACATTTAATTCGTGTATTTTGGAGAAATACTATTTTAAACCTGTGTACGTATCCTAGTACATCACTAGTTCGATTAACATTTAATTCGTGTTCTTTGGAGAAATACTATTTTACACATGTGTACGTTTCCTAGTACATCACTAGTTCGATTAACATTTAATTCGTGTTCTTTGGAGAAATACTCTTTTACAACTGTGTAACACAAAATGTAATATTAACATTTTGATGTAGCATTTTAACAATAGTGTATGAAGTCGGAATGAAAGTTTTAAGCCTTTTTGTTATGTGATATTATCAAAATTATGTTTATATATTCAGATGGATTTGAGGTTTTCGACAGTAGTGACCGATAAAATGAAAATTGACATTGTTCCCGCCTTAATAAACATTCGTCAGGTGAGTGTAATTAAAAAATTTAGATTTAACTGCCATGACAAGCAAACCAAAACAATATTAATATTAAGTTTCAAAATTTCAAAAGGTCCAGTGAGCTTTAACCATTTCCTACACATATACGCATAGTATCTTTATCGCATTGACGACAACCGTAGATTAAGAACGTCAATGCCGTTCTGATAAGGATCTACACTGTTCGCTTCCCGGTCAGAAATGCCCTAATGAATCAAGAGGCATACAGTGTTGTTCATGATAAGACGGTATGGATGTACCGGCTGATCTGGATCCGCACTTGTCGTCTATAGACAACAGCACATCACATGTATAGTAACTAGTTAGTCAATTCAGTCAGAGTATTTATAAAACGTATTGTTGTTTCAGACGCCTGACCAGTGTAAGTTTTTAACCAGTGAAATATTACCAGTAAAGAACGAGAATGGAAGAGAAACATACAATGCTGAAAATGTTCTGACGAAGTTTTCCACCTGGGCTCGTACCAACATGTCTCCCAAGTCGGACGCCATCATGATGTTTTCTAGGTTTGAATTATCATGACTAAGTTTGCAAAGATCTGGGCTGAAGGTTATAAAGCTGAGATTAAAAACCAAACCTGTCTCAAATCTCAAGGATCTGATTGGCTGAAACGGCGACTGGATGCTTGAGATTGAGACTGGTTTCCATGCTCAGTTTTATAACCTTGGGCACTGCACAAAGGATACAACTTATTTTGATTGCACGGATCAAGTGTCACACCCTTATGCATACCATCGTTTGGGATGGATCGAAATTATACTATTTAATGTAATTACTGAGTTGCGCTCAACCCGGGGCTAGGCGGCGTGGGCAGTAATAAGCATTCCCATTACTGCCCATGAACAGGCTCAATCAAACCGAGCCTGCAGTATTTTCATATTTGTCGTGTTCGGTGGCTTTCAAAGTTCCCTTTTCATCTATTTTAAGCATTAGAAAAATAAATAATACAACAAAAGTATTGATTAAACGTTTTGTATCTTTGAAAATACAAATAAACTGCGAGTGTAAGATTTATCTTCATATTTATTGAATTTTCGGAATTTAAATGATGAAGGCGTATTAGATGTGTAATTTTGCTCATGTTAAACCTTAACAAACAAAAAAATGGGCAATTTATAATGTTAACACTATTTCAGTTAGGACAAAATCTCAATGTAATATGCATATCTATCAAAAATCTACACGCAGAAAAAAGCCTCTCTACACGGCCATATAATTGAGAGAACATGAAAACAAATTTAAACATTAAATTTTGTAATACAGTCAATCAGTTTCAAAAGAAACTTTCACAAAGAATTAACACATTTATATAAATCCGGAGTGCTTGTAGTAGTGAATTGATCCGTGGCATCAGGCTTTAGGGGGCGCTGTTCCTCATATTTGGCTATAACTTTCTTGTTGCCTTGGTCATAGATTAATTAATAATTGAAGCAGACTTCTATAAGCAATTAAGAATTAATAATTTCGTTTGTAAAGTTCGTCCATATAGCAAGTAAGACTTTATTATTTCGTTTGTAAAGTTTGTCTTTATTGCAAGTAAGACTTTATTCATTTCGTTTTTAAAGTTTGTCTATATTGCAAGTAAGACTTTATTAATTTCGTTTGTAAAGTTTGTCCATATAGCAAGTAAGACTTTATTATTTCGTTTGTAAAGTTTGTCCATATAGCAAGTAAGACTTTATTATTTCGTTTGTAAAGTTTGTCCATATAGCAAGTAAGACTTTATTTATTTCGTTTGTAAAGTTAACTTTGTCTATAAAGCAAGTAAGAATAAATTATTTTTCGTTTGTAAATTTTATCTATAGTGCCATTAAGAATTTATTAATTTCGTTTGTAAAGTGTGTCTATATTGCAAGTAAGAATTGTTTTAATTTTGTTTGCAAAGTTTGTCTATATTGCAAGTAAAATTGTTTAAATTTCGTTTGCAAAGTTTGGCTATATTGCAAGTAAGAATTGTTTAAATTTGGTTGTTATGTTTGTATATATTGCAAGTAAGAGCTTATTAATTTCGTTTGTAAAGTCTATATTGCAAGTAACAATTTTTTAGTCTATCTTGTTTTATATTTCAGACGTGACATGTGGTCCGAAGGGAAGAAATCGGGAGAAGGAACAACTGGTAAGACATGTACAGAGCCGCTTTGTGCCTTGTTTATTAACATCGTTCACTATAATAACAATTCTCAAGATATTTATTATAAAACGTGAAACATGCGAACTAGCCTCCCAAGATATCCAATATTAAGCAGAAAGAAACAAAAAACATGGTTTTCTAAACGTTCAGTTTCAAATAAGACACAACAAAGCCTAAATACTACACACCAAAGTTAACATAATAATATATACTATATTTATATATATGGCGTGTTATTGTCAATTTATTAATGGTACTTTGTTTACTGAATTAAAAAACATAGATATCGTTACTCAACATGCCTCGCTGAATGGGATTTATTTAAACAAATGTGCTGTTGAGTAATAAGTTTTTACTTTTTCCTACTAATGAGGGTTCCTATTAATATATAACAAAACAAGAAATTTTGAGTAAATTTATGTTTGCTTGACCGTGTAATGCAAGAAATGCATTTTTAGCAAAATTAAAGATAACCCCGAACAAACTGTCCCGAAGTCAATTATTACAAGATTAAAATTTAAGTTGAAGACTGATGTTGGCATATAATCATAAATAAAGAGTGAATTCAATGTCTTTCTAATAATAAAATACGGACAAAAAGTGACCAATTAGAACTTTGTTTGAGTGCATTATAATCGTTACATACTAGGTCTTGTTGATTATGTTTACGGACGACAATGACGACAACATTTAATAAGTTAATTGTAATTATTACTTACCAGGACTCGCTGATATGTTTACGGACGACAATAACAACCCTATATCAGCTATGTGCAGAAGCGAATATGTCTCTGCGTCAATTGTGGAAGATCTCTTCATTGGTGACACTGCTTCCACAGCCGCCCACGAGCTTGCCCACAAGTAAGTCATTGATCTGGTTTGGATAGGGAAGGATCGAAAGAGGGTAAAGTAGGTTTGCTCGCATACTTTTAGGCAAAAAAGTTTAATATTCAAGGGGAATTCATCTAGAAAGTTGGAAAGTATCATGTAGCTACCATAAACCCCAAATAAACCCCTTTTATAAAAATGCATACGGCTCTGAATTGATACGTTGAACTGCATACTACAATTATCTCTTAGTGCTCGAATTAGGTATAAGGCTTATGTTCCTGCTTAATATAAACACATTTTTCGTTTCATATGCAAGCAACGTAAAACGCATGTAGAATTGTTAAGAATTATTGTATACCATAGCAGAATAACTACATTTGAATTTCTATTAACTTACAAACATACTGTACAAATTCTAGTTTATAATTTATCCATTTTCATGTCATGTTTGGGTTTCCACTGTCATATTATCTCTGATGGGTTCGATTCCACGCAGCTTCCACTCTTCCACAAA
Source organism: Corbicula japonica (assembly GCA_038501625.1). Classification (NCBI taxonomy): domain Eukaryota; kingdom Metazoa; phylum Mollusca; class Bivalvia; order Venerida; family Cyrenidae; genus Corbicula; species Corbicula japonica. Next base: position 64,476 of record JAZAYU010000833.1, read on the forward strand.
TCTTATTAAAACGCTCCTATGTACTGGAGAACTGTTTTCATTCGCGTTAGTTTTATTTTCGCTAATATTCGCGAATCGGTTACTTCCCGAATTCATAAAAATCGCGAATATTTGATGAGTTTCTGTATAATTATCTGAATATAAATATATCCAAAAATAGGTAACTTAAAATAGATCATGTTAATTATTTCAAAACGATACATTTAATACCTTTTACGACGTCACGAATTCATGATTACGCAAATACATATAAAACAACTGATTTTTGACAAAAATCGCAAAATTTTGACCTCGCGAAATTAAATCGTTTTAAAATATAAATTTCGGGCGGTTAATTCCTAGTTATCCGTTCACTCTTTTTTTTTGGTTACTAACTTTAATTTCAAATATGTTTGTTCATTTCCTGAAAAAGCTACATATTGTTATTTGTCGATATTTTTAACTGAATATAAATCACAATGTAAATACGGTTTACGCCTTTCATTATGCTCGGCTTTAACAATTTATCTCTACAATATCAACGTGTCGATGTCGGTTTCAAAAACAAAAACGAATATGAAATAGATGTAAACATTGAAAACAGAACTTTAAAGCAACCAAGCAGGAAAAAAATGAAAATATTGCAGGCTCGGTTGATTAAACCTGTTCGTGGGCAGTGATGAAATGCGTGTAACTGCCCACGGCAGAAAGAGTAAATTTTAAAGAAGGAAAGGTGTCCGAGTTTAACCCAGTTTCAAAGCAACTAAACATGTGGAAAACTAACGTTTTTTAAACAAGGCTTTGTTTAATGCGATATTTTGAGATTTTTTTTTATAACAGGTGTCCTTTGGTGCATTTAATCAGGTTTATTACATGTTGTATTGTATTTCAAGTATGGGAGTTGAGCATGACGACGTTCTAGACAAGACTTCGAAGTATCGTGGAAAATGTCCAGCAACCAAGCTTTTTATTATGGCTCCGAGTGATGGGTATCCAGAAACTATTGCCGACGCCAAAAACCCATGGGCATTTTCCTCTTGCTCCATTGGTGTTATGGATATGACTCATTCTACGTAAGTACTTATTGCGACAAGATGATAAAACTGAGAATGGAAACAGTCTCAAATCTCAAAGATCTCATTGGATGAAATGTCAAATTCCGCCGTATTTCTATGGTTTTGGGGTTATTTAATATATTTCAAACTAAAACTTTCTGTTGCCTTTAAAATCCAAATTCATACCTTTTGGTCATAACTATCTTAAATTATGTTCGATTTGGCAAATTTTTGCAGCTTGCCGAAGACTTCGGATGGACTAACATGTTTAGAAAAAAGTTCCTACAACGTCGACGAGTACAACCGTATATTGAAATCCCTCCGCCTCGGAGCAATTTATTCCAAAGACGAGCAGTGTGAAATGGTTATAGGGACTGGTTTTAAATATTGCAATAACTACGCACTTACGGTAATTTTGTGAAATATACAAGTAGTTTATGAAGTGTTGCTGTGTTTGAAAGTATTGACAATATGTATACATAATATGCCACACGGCTAAATAGTATATTAAATTTTAAAAGCAATAAAATGCGATAAATGTATAAACATTGCAGGCTTTGATCTGGCATACAAATGTAGGTACCATCAACTAATTCAACAATACGACATAACTCTCAATAATGACGATAAACACTGAACCTTTAATACGATATTAACAGAATAATACATGTACCATTCCATGATCACCGTCGTATTGTCCCAAGGTTAAACTCTTTATGTCTTAAACGAGTAAAGAATTGGCGAAAATAAAAAAGAATTGAATTTTGTAGAGGGGAATCTGAGAAGAATTTTGTCGAGCGGTGTAAGAAAAATTTGGTAAGGGGATCTGTTAAGTTCTATTTCTATAGATGAGAAGGAACTTTGAAAGCCACCGAACACGACACATATGAAAATATTGCAGGCTTGGTTTGATAAAGTCTGTTCATGGGCAGTAATGGAAATGCATATTACTGCCTAGGCCGCCTAGCCCCGGGTTAAGCGCAAACAACTCCATGTTAACACCGATAAACAGTACAATTTTGATCCACTTTAACCGATGGTATGCATATGGCGGTGAACATGAAATCTTCAATGCTGTATTTTGAGAGTAATATCATTCCATGTTCAGCGGCTTATGGTCCCACAGATAAAGGAATGGGTTTGTCATAAACAAGAAAACGATAGACAGAACTAAATATACTTAGGAAATCCAGCTGCCATCATGTAGCTTTAAATTCTTATGTCATGCAAAAAGTCGCACTTATAAAACACAGACTCTCTTTAATCAGCTAGAAGATGGAGAAACGTTAACATTAAAAAAGTCAAAACTAAACATACAATAACAATTCACGAAAAACTAAACCAATCTTTAATTTTCATTTTAGCAAATTTCGGAAGGAGAAATGTGTTATAAAGGCATACCTTGCTCAACGCAATTTACTGCAAATACATGTAGTAATTACCAAGGCATAGTCATCCATGCAGACGATGGAACAAGTTGCGGTCTATCAAAACAGGTAAGCCATTCTTAATCTGGTTCACTCGACTCCATTTGAAGATTGTTTTAAATGATATTGCCTTTACTGCGGCGCGAAACACACCGTCACGGCGACAGCGCCTGGTCATGCCATTCTGGCAACGCTACCGACTAAGATAGCCGGGGACAATTCCCTAAAAAGTTGATCAGATAACTCCGATGACGTCATCATCACTGCATGACATCGGTAACGGATTATACTACTGATAACAGTACTGAGTATACAATTCATTAACGGGGAATATGTTAAGGCCGCCACATTGCAGTACCTTTTTGATTTCATAAGATTAAACGAAAACAGACGAAAGATCTTTAAATGTAAAATGGAGCACGCCACGGGAAAAGGTACCTTAGGTCATATTTTGTGACATTTTACTTGTTACTATATTTAGAAAGAACTTACAATATTATATTATTTTATCATAACTAAAAAGTGATTTTGTTACCCATTTTGTTAATAAAATGGTATTTTACCACAAAATGCATAATCATAAATGCCGTCTGCTCAACTTTATGACGTCATATCAAGAATTGACGTCAACTGTCCGAAGGTATCTTTTCCCGTTCGCGCCCCAAATATAAATAAAATGTAAATCATTCTGTGTTCATTTGCTACATCCCATGCGTCACATTATGCGTTCATTTGCTACATCCCATGTTTCACATTATGTGTTCATTTGCTACATCCCATGCGTCACATTATGTGTTCATTTGCTACATCCCATGCGGTACATTATGTGTTCATTTGCTACATCCCATGCGTCACATTATGTGTTCATTTGCTACATCCCATGCGTCACATTATGTGTTCATTTGCTACATCCCATGCGTCACATTATGTGTTCATTTGCTACATCTCATGCGTCACATTTTGTGTTCTTTTGCTACATCCCAAGCGTCACATTCTGTGTTCATTTGCTACATCCCATGCGTCACATTCTATGTTCCTTTGCTACATCCCATGCGTCACATTCTGTGTTCATTTGCTACATCCCATGCGTCACATAGTTATTGTAGACCTATTTATAGTTGTATGTGATATATTTCCGTACTTTCATTGTTTTATGACCAAAAATAAAAAAGCCAGTTAAAGAAAACAAAACGTCTTTTATGTTTGTGCTTTTAACAGTTTGTTCTAGTTTTAGATGGTTGAATTCAAGTTGTGTTTCTTTTAAAGTTGATTTCTTTTAAATGAAGTAAAATACGCATATCAGGCATCGCCACACTCAGAGAACACAGCCTCCCCACACAGCGAAAAAGTAGAGAGGAAGAAAAAGCATGTTTTTATAAGAATATCAATTTCAAAATAGACACCACAAATAATTGGGGTACGCCACGGGAAAAGGTACCTTTGGCCATATTTTGTGACATTTTAGTTGTTACTATATTTTAGAAAGAACTTACGACTTCCTATACATTTCTCATAACTATCACGTACTTTTCTTTCACATTTTGACAATAAAATAATGTTTTTAACGCGAAATACAAAATAATTAATGTCGTTTGCTCAACTTTATGACGTCATTTCAAGGATTGACGTCAACTGTCCGAAGTTACCTTATCCCGCGACGCGCCCCAATTGACGTTTAAGAGAATCCTGGGGTTACCGTCTTATAACCCTCAGTGTCGAAACAATTTGCCACTGGGGGTTTAAACCAGGTTCTTAGCTCCACCAACCACACTTGCCCCAACACTTTCTCATATATATGAACAAACAAGTACAAGTTATCATGGTGAAATAACTCCAATATATTCATCAGCTTAACAATTTTGCATTCAAAGCACACAAACATATAAAACATAAGAAGCAATGTTTCATTCAAGTTTTGCATTTTTCAAGGTGTTTTTCCATACAAGGTTTATACTTTTAGATGAAAGAGAACTATGAAGCAAACCAACTACGACATACGTTAATATTGCTTGCTTGGTTTGACCGAGTCTGTTTTAGTACAGTATTGGAAATGCATATTACTGCCCACGCCGCCTAGCCATGAGTTGAGCGCAACTATATATTTACATCAGTAAACATTACAATTTCGATCCACCCTAAACGATAGTTGGCTTATGGCATTGAACATGGAACCTTCTTTAATTTTGTTGACTTTTGAAGTTGAAAGTTTATTTTTCCTTTTAAGTTGTTTATTCTTTTCGTTTCAGTGTTATCTGGGTGTTTGTGTTGACAAATCACAAGTACCAGCATCTGACACGGGGTCGATTCAGGCTGCCACAACCACCACACCCAAGCCTTCAACAACCACTCCACGACCGACAACTACCACTTCTCGACCAACAACTACCACTCCTCGACCCACAACTACCACTTCACGACCCACAACTACCACTCCTCGACCTACTACAACAACACCACGGCCTACCACAACCACTATACGGTCAACAACCACAACGAAATCTAGTGATTTCACTTCCACGACAGGGGATTTCCTAGACAAGTTCTCTCTATCGGACACTCTTTTCTTGATGGAAGCTGACGAATATTGTTCGTCTGACTGTACTTGCATCGTAGAATATTGCGGCCAGGAAGGACAGGACGATCTATGCCTGGAATTTGCTCCCGAGTGTTATGAATGAATTTAAACGTCACGTTGATAATCAATGATCCCGATTGATTCGCAAGAATTTTGATAACAATTTTTCACTTTTTCGACACTTAACATAATTGAAATAACTTGCTATTTCTCTATAAGTATTAAGTGCGCTTTTCAAATCCAGTGTATTAATTGAAGAATGTATCGTCCGCTGACGATAGAGCAAATATCCATGAAAGTACACAAATAAATTTATTTTTATTTCCCTTTAAATTACAATCATTTCAAAATACTGTACAGTATACTGGCATATATACAATATGACTACTTGTTTGCTTCTGCATTGTTAAGATGCTTAAACTCTGTATTGTTTTTAAGATTCCAAATATAAATCAAACTTTGGAAAAGACATATTTTCTGCCCATAATACTAATAATCATTACTGTAATGCCTGTGAAATAAATGTACCTCTTTTGACAATCGTAAAGTTCATTGTTGTAAAAATTAAGGATTAACTGTCTAATAAAATATAGCCTTTCTTCTTCGAGTTTGTCTTAAGATGCTTGGTTACTCTGTTTGTGTTCATTTAATGCACACTTCCTCTTAGGGCAAAGCGCTACGTGTAATATTATCCGATTTTTTACCCGAGTTGAATTTTTTACCCGAGTTGAATTTCTGTCGCGTTTAGCTTCTCTTTCTATTTCAAGTTTACAAAAAGTGGATAAGGAAGCCGATGATATTGTTATTAGAACTCATCCACTTTATGAGGTTGCAAGCCTTACTCAGTGTTACACTCGGCATGTTCTAAGACCACATATTGACTTGGAATCTGATCACCAAAGACATTTCCTTAAAATTTCATTTTTAAATAAAGGCATAGATTTTATTGACCTTCCAAGTATATTTAAAGATAAAACTGTTGAATCGGCTATATCTAATTATTTCAAGAATACTGAAACACCCATCGTTTGTTATAAATATAACAAGCCTATTAGAAACACAATTTTCAATTACAACAAAATTACCTCGGATTTACAGATTGTTGAAAACACACCATTATCTTGAGACTGTTCTAATTCAAAATTTTGCTATCAACCTGCCGGTCATATCGTTACAGGGGATCTAAATGTTATCAAAGACTTTAGAATCCGCAATTTAATTTCAAAAAAGCAACATATGCATATCAGGAATCGCCACACTCAAAAAACACAGCCTCCCCACGCAGCGAAAAAGAAGAGAGGAAGAGAGAGAGCGCGCATGTTAATATATGTATGTCAATTCAAATAGGACGCCACAAACAATAAACAAGAGAACCCTTGGGGATACCGCCTTGGAACGGTCAGTGGCAAAACAAATTGCCACTGGGGGTTTAAAACAGGTTCTAGGGTGCACCAACCTCACACTTGCCCCAACAGGTTCTCGTATCACAAAACAAGTACAAATTGTCTTGGTGAAATAACTCCAAAAGGTCCAAAATACAGAATTCCATCGGACATCGATTTTAATACCTGTCGTGCGGAAATTGCAGAGTCTTTAAACTCTTTTTGCAATAAATGGTGTAAACGAGAACATGCTGAGCGTAATGCTCTTTCAAACTGGAAAAAAACAAATATTCAAAATAATCGACACTCGTATATCCTTCTATAAAAGAAACATAGCTTTACTACCACCTCGACCTCGTTTTAACTTTCTTCATTTGAAAAAAGGTATTCAAGATTTTCACAACAAATTTGTTTTAACACCTGCTGATAAGGCTTTAAATAATGTTATTATAGTGTGACGTATACACTATATAAATGTTCAAACTGAAGAGCTTAATAGCACTAATGCTTATACACTGACTTCTTCATCTGAGAGTGATATTGTTACTGCACACACTCTACAAATTACAAAATTTAGAATCAGTGTTGAGCCTAAACAAGACAAAGTACCTACTATGTATTGGTTGCCTAAAATGCACAAAACAACGTACAAAGCAAGATTTATCGCTAACTCTAGTTCTTGTACTACAACAAAGTTATCCGTGCTCTAAACATCTTGTCTTACAGCTATAAAAGAACATGTAATTAGGTATTGCGACAAAGTTTTTGAAACTACTGGCAAAAATTTATTTTGGTCTATAAAAAATTCAAATGACGTTTTGAAGAAACTTAAATCAAATAATTTTCAGGCGTTCTGTTTGTCTACATATGATTTTTCTAATTTGTATACTTCTCTCCCTCATAATTTGAAAAAACTTTTGCTAGAGAAAATAAAACATTTATTGCTTGTAATGAACATAGGGCATTCTTTACAGATGGTTCTTATGATAATTATACTTCATGGACCTGTCAAGACCTTATCCAGGCGCTCACATTTTTATTGGATAATATTTATTTGAGATTTGGTACCTCTATTTATAAACAAGTAATAGGCATTCCAATGGGTAATAATTGTGCACCCCTTGCTGATCTGTTTTTATACTGTTATGAAAGAGATTTCATGTTATCTCTTTCTACCGAACATCAAGATGATATTATTACAGCTTTTAACAACACCTCGAGGTACCTTGATGATTTATTAAATATAGATAATAACCATTTTCCATCACTGGTTAATAAGATTTATCCTAAAGAACTACAGCTTAACAAAGCGAACACTTCAGAAAAGCAAGCAAACTTCCTTGATTTAAATCTATCCATCGAAAATGGTTACGTCGTTACTAAAATTTATGATAAAAGAGATGATTTTATTTTTAATATAGTAAATTTTCCGTTTCTAGACGGCGATGTTCCTCGTGCAACTTCTTAAGGGGTTTATATCTCACAGCTTGGTCAGTGGCAAATCAAATTACCACTAAGGGTTGAAACCAGGTTCTAGGGTGCACCAACCTCACACTTGCCCCAACAGGTTCTCATATTACAAAACAAATACAAGTTGTCTTGGTGAAACAACTACAACCCACTTATTGGCTCAACAATGTTGCATGCAAAAGCAAACAAAAATATAAAACATAAGAATCTAATAGCATTGCAAAGTCGAAGAGCGGGTACTCAATGATCTTACCGAGACCAGAGCTCCTGGAGTAAAATCAGCAAGAACACGATGACAGGGATAAAAGAAACAAATCGAGCTTCTAGGTTCTTTTAAGAAAAAATTTCCCCATAAACCTTCATAAACTCTTAAACCTCTGCCACCGTCGTGCAACCAAAGAGGTAAGCATAATGATCAACTGTAGAAGGGTTAATCACCAGGCATGCAGAGCGCTGTAAATATCATGTTGTAACCTTTCTTTTTAAATTTACAGATGGTTTTTACGAATAACCGGGAGAAGTTAACATTGCCCTTTATCTTCTTAAGTTTATAAATTAAATCTCCATAAAAAACTGACTGTGAAATACCTTGTTGTAATAGCGATTTTAAACTGCACCTGTATTTATGAATTAAATCTAGATATCGACGATAAAACTTGCAAAAGAAGCTAATAACGGTGTAAATGACCACATTGTCCAACTCCAGGTTGAATGCAAATTTAAAGGTACATAAATAAAAAATAGACTTTTTTATTTCTTATTTCTTCAAAATGATGTCAAAGATTAGTGCTATTAAACTACGGCGTGGAAACAGATTTTTTTCAGATCACGTTGGTGATTTAAATAACATTTTCATCACTTTTGTAAAGAATAATAAATTGAATATATGCGGCCTTTACAAAATTAACCATAACGGCCTTGACAGTATATTTTTGTAATAAAGTAAAATTCTTTTATTTGGGGAACATACGCCGCTGAACATGGAATGGTATAACTCTAAAAATACTGCATTGAAGGTTCCATGTCCACCGCCATATGTACTGTTCATTGGCGTAAATACTGAATTGCGCTCAATCCGGGGCTAGGCGGCGAGGAAAGTAATATGCATTCCCATTACTGCCCATGAACAGGCTCAATCAAACCGAGCCTGCAATATTTTCATATTTTTCGTGTTTGATGGCTTTCAAAGTTCCCTTTTCATCTATTTCAATATCACAGTAGCGTTGTTTGTGCCGTGTGGCGGCTGTAAAAGGTCTCCCCGTAAATTCAATCAGTGTTGTTATTAATTACGTCCTTTGAAGGTCGTTGGGCACGATCTTATGTACAAGTATGTTAAAAGTATTTCTAAAATTACCTTTGTTTTAATATTTCGACTAGTTTTGAGATGGGTGGTTTCAATTTCACAGCCAATATAGATTTGGATATTGTTCAATCACCCTCAAGGATTTTTCCTGCTTTTTAAATTTTGCCTTTGGTGTTGTCTTTGATATGCAGGATTTATATTCTTAGATCCGCTGTCAAAATTCTATTCTGTTGAGATCCGCCCATTGTTTTCTAGTTAAGGGCAAACCCATTGTTTTATCTGGGGACCATACGCCGCTGAACATGGAATGGTATTAATCTGAAAATACCGCATTGAAGGTTGCAAGTCCACCGCCATGTGCACATCATCGTTTGGGAAAGTTTTACTTTTTATTGATGTAAATATTGAACTGCGCTCAACCGGGGCTTGGCGGCGTGGGCAGTAATATGCATGTCCATTACTGTCCATGAACAGGCTCAATCAAACCGAGCCTGCAATATTTTTGTCGTGTTCGATGGCTTTCAAGTTCCCTTTTCATCGAGTAAATGTTTAAAACTGGTAAGTACATACGTATTTGTATTGCCTGGGGTGCAATGACAATGCTGTGATTCTGAACAACACTTTAACATAGTACTGGTATCAGTAAAATAACCCGTTACCGATGTCATGAAGTCATTGTTACGTATACCAGGGCTATCCGATCAAACTTTTTGGAGGGGTTGTACCCGGTAAGCTCGGTACGTTGCATTTCAGGAGGGCTAGGCACTGTCGCCGTGACGGTGCGGGTTCGTTCCCAGCTAGAGACACTATCATTTTAAAGGGGTCGCTGGAAAGCGCACATGATACTAGTCAATAATCGTGACGACATCAGGTTAGTATACATTTTGGCGACATCGCATTAGCGCTATACCTTTATTGTATAAATGTCAAAATTTGACTGTCCAATAAACTTTATCATGATTGTTGTGTGAAAGAAAACGAATTGAATATTTAAAACATTACAAACGCTCATAGCGAGATTAATAATTTAACGTTACAATGTCAAAGCTATTTCTATTTTTCATTTTAAATTAGCAGATGGAAATTTTTGTTATTTCCTGGAACATGGATACGCCGCAAGTCCAACAGTTTACACATTCTTCAACGACAATTTGCTTTGATCAGCAATACAATTGTTCAAACTGAAGTTTTATCATGCGAAAATATAAAAGTAACAAAAACATATGTATGTCCGGTTTGCTAGCAAACCCAGCCACATATATCTAGATGGAGGCATTGAAGATGCATAGTTATCCAGATAGAGACTTTGGAGGCATTGTAGGGCATTGAAGATGCACATTTCCAGATGGAGGGATTGGAGACACTGTGGGTGCACATCATACCAAATTTATTCATGGTAAGCATTTTATCCAAACGGAGGCATGAGAGGCATTGTACATTGACATTTATTCAGCTAGAGGCATTGGAGGCATTGTAGACGCACGTTTAACCAGATGGCGGCATTGAGTCACATTTATCCACATCTATTTTAGATGTATTTGTATAAATGTGCATTGTATCAAGTCTTCTTATTATATGACTCCTAATCAAATCCATGCCGATTAAGCTATAGCAAATTAATCGAAAAATATAATAATCATATATTCCTTAACGTCAAGAGTAATGGGGCATATACGGTATAATGTTTTGTTTTCGCGAGCATAATATTTTAGCTATTTTCGCGACTGTCGTAAATTCGCGAAAATAATAAACGCCAAAATGCCCAAACTTAATTTTCGCGATAGTGATAATTTCATAGTTTAAAAAATTGTTGCATGTACTATGCTTTACAAACAATGCAGATGAGCGCTACTAAATAAGCTGTTTGTAAAGGTAGCCCCAGCGGACTAAAGGATAATTATCGCTTCATAACTTTTATAGGCCTATCTGCGGTGGTCACGGTAATTATTCTGTCAATAAAAACATAATCACCATTGTTATTTAAACGGATGTCAAATATGCTACAATATTATAACAGTTTGATAAATTGCCACTGTTAAATGCACAGCTTTCGCACCATAGCAACCATTTCTTCAAAAAGTACTTTGCTGGTACAGGATTACAAGAACTATAGCAATATGAATGGCCTACAAAAAGTAAAAACGCGAAAATTAATTTCTGCGGGAGAAAATTCGCTAAAATTACAACCGCGAAAATTTTAATTAGGGCGAAATCGCGAAATTTTTTGATCGCGAAAATAACCCATTATACGGTAAATTAAATTTGTCTGATGCATTGCCTACTGGTCCTTTTCCTCCTCATTGCCAACTAAGAACCTGTTAGGGCAAGTGTGAGGTTGGTCATCCAAGAACCTGGTAGGCAATTTGGCGACTATTTGAATTGACATTCTTAAAGCAACATGCTCTCTTTTCCTCTCTTCTTATTTGCTGTGTGGGTAGGCTGTGTTTTGAGAATGTGGCGATTCCTGATATGCATATTTCACTTATCTATAAAGTTTATCGGAATTCACGCCCTTGGATCACATTTTGCAACCTTTTAGATATTGTTAGCCAAAAACCAATATCCTTATGGAAACTTAATATTTTGTAATTTGTAATCTTTTATTATCCATAGCATGCCAGTTTCTTAGTGTAGTTTGTCATTATCTATAGAATTCCATTATCTTATTGTAATATGTCATTATCCATAGCATGCCAGTTTCTTAGTGTAGTTTGTCACTATCCATAGAATTCCATTATCTTATTGTAATAATTATGTCATTATCCATAGCGTGCCAGTTTCTTATTGTAGTCTGTCATTATTCATAGCATGCCATTTTTTATTGGAATCTGTCATTATCCATAGGATGCAAGTTTCTTAGTTTAGTATGTCATTATCCATAACATGCACTTTTCTTATTGTAATCTGTCATTATCCATAGCATGCCAGTTTCTTAGTGTTGTCTGTCATGATATGCGCATCTGATTATATAAAGATTGATTAAAACCAATGCTGCTTTTATTCATGAAAAAGATACTTTTGCTAGGTATTAGTGGTGTTACATAACGGGCTAAAGTGTTCATAAATGCAATCCTCATAACAGTGTGTTAGAACCAAGTTTACAGTTGTTCTATCGTTAAAGTATTTTCCCCTGTGACTACAGGCCTGGGGTTATCAAACCCAGTAAAGCAATCCAGTAATCGAACATAGGGCAATGTAACTAATCATAGAAATCACCCTGCCACTGAGCCAAAACTTGCATGTGACGATACATTATAATATTCAGGAATGTATCATAATGTACATGTGAAAAAGAATTAATTTTTTACATTTAAAAATATTTGAGAAAAATAATAAGATAATTCTTAGAAATATCATCAATGTTTGTCCGAGTATATTCATTAAAGATCGTCATGGTTTGGTGAATAAAAGTTGCGGATTTCAGTAGGATTTTATTACAACATTAGCGTTGTTTGTGCCATTTGGCGGATGAAAAAAAGTTCCCTGTTTTCATTTATTCATATTTGCTAATTGTTTAAGTGTCAGTTGCAAATTTCAAAGCTTCAGAGCTTTCTCCGATAAAGCTCTTAGTAGTGTTCTGGATTTAGAAGAGCACACACTTCGAAATGTTATTGGTGAAACTTACGCTTTTATATCAGTTTAACAATTTTATAATTCAAAAGGCGTTTTGCACGAACAGGACAAAATGGACACTATACAATGAAACGGATGCGATCTTTAACACATCAGTGATTTCGGAGATCTCTATACCTTTGATAATGTGCTTGATAACATGCCAGGGGTCTAAAGGTTGTAGCGCTGTTCAAGTGAATGAGGCAAGTTCGAAGTGTGAGTTATTGTCGTTTTACACTTCCGATAACAAGATGTCGGAAACTGAACGCATCGGCTGGAAAATGTATTTCAAAGGTATTGTTTAGGAAATAATAATTTACTCTAATACATTTTAAACATGCAACGCCAATGTAAACACGCCAATGTAAACATTGCCAAATTACCTCTGTCCAATAATTGTATAAATTATTTCTTTATTGTTTTTGTTTGTAAAGTCTTAAATCAAAGTTCGCAATTACGATTTGTTTCTTTTTCAAACAAATTCCACACGGAACCACATGAACGCAATGTTCTTGTTTATTATTATAATCATAACAATATATCGTTATTTCAACTGATACTTTTGTTTTATAATAATAATAATAATAATAATAATAATAATAATAATAATAATAATAATAATAATAATATTATTATTATTATTATTATTATTATTATTATTATTATTATTATTGTTATTTTATTATTATTATGACTTTTATTATTATTTTTACAATAATAATTATAAAAATAATAATACATTTTTTTACTTCAAAATTTTAAAGAATATTTCATTTTTTAAACAAATTATCAATTTTTCTGACTGTATGAAAAAAATGAAAGGAAACAGTAGATGATTAGATTATTTCAAATTAGCCGTATTAGAATATTTTTTAAATATGCCTTAAACAGCAAGTCATCTAACCAAAGCCTTCGAATTCTTGTTGAATCAAGTTACGAAGATTTGTACCCTCATCAAGGTAGCCTCTCAGGTTAGAGTTTGGAAGAAAATGTTAATCCCAACTTAAATGAGAACAAATAATATAAAATGATATTGCCTCTACCTGGGAGCGAACCCGCACCGTCGCGGCGACAGTGCCTAGCCCTGCAATTCCGACAACGCAATCAATTTTGCTAACCGGGACAACGCCCCAAAAAAGGGATAGCACTGATATACGTTATCATCACTGCACGACAACGGTAATGGGTTATTTTACTGATAACAGTACTGACAATAAGTACAGGAAAACATTTTACGGCCGTAACATTGCACCAATAGCGCCTCTGTGAATTTCAAATTAAGATAAGGTTATTCTGCTTGAGTTGCGTAATGCTTTGTGTGGTAACATTAGGCATAATATGTTTTGATCAATTTTTAGTTTAAAGTTTAATTTTCATAATTTAGATAAATGATCGTTAATATAAATTAATGATGATACTCGTACATGTGTTTGCAGAAGTGCCAGGAGCCAGCGCATGGCAATCTGCTACTTACGCAGACTGTGTGGCAAACAATGCGATCGACGGGAAACTAGAACAGCACTTCTGTATGAAGGACGTAGAATGTGGATGTCTGTGTGCACATACAGATGGGAATTATGCAGCATGGAACTTCAATTTCCTGTTAATGTTGCAGCTGTCGCCATTTACTTTCGAGAAACCAATCATACTAGTAAGTTGAAAGTATTTTGTAATTTATAATAATTGCCATATTGTGTTTAATAATAATTTGCTTCTTACATGTAACACTATAAACTTCGTCTGTAGAGAATAGAACATATACCGTAGCTTGCATGAGACGCATTTAAGTAAAATGTAAGTAAACAACAAACCTGCCTATTCTAAAGTGAATTGTTGACAGTTGTAATCACATATCGAACTCGAAGACTGCAACTGACAATAAATGATAGACATGTCCTAGGTCTAACCAATAAAAATTATAATCAAAGCGTGACAACATTAGAACTTTGGGTGTATGTAAAATGGTGACAGGTTAATATCTTATCATTTAGAATCGGTGAAAAGTAAGTTAAATGTGCGTCGCTTGGACACTTCTATATTGAGAACATGGATGGCACATTCTGTTACCAAGCATGGAATTTACGACAAGGCAACGAAGTAGTGTCTGCTGGTTAGATAGTCTCCCAAAATCATAAAACTAAAGCTGGAGACCAGTATCAAATCTCAAGCATCTGATTTGCTTATATTTCAAATGATAATGCATCTAGCTGGGAGCGAACCAACACTGTCACGGCGACAGCTCATAGCCCTGCAATCTTGCGACGCAACCATCTGAGCTAGCCGGGACAACCTCCAAAACGGTAGATCGGATAGCCCTGATATACGTAACCATAACTGCATGAGATCGGTAACGGGTTATTTTATTAATAACAGTACTGACTATATGTACGTGGAGTCTTTATACGGCCGCCACACTGTATAAATAGCAAACAACAACAAAAAAAAACTATTTTCGTTTTAGTATCAAATCAAAAACAAAATGACCCAGACGCTGACATTAATTACAGAACATCATCTGTTTAAGCTTACAACATCCCAAACACAAGAGGGATTCTTCCCTCTCTCTCGATCTCTTTCAATCTCTCTCTCTAATTTAGCTATTACATAATTAATTCTTTATTTACTTATTTTATAGTCGAGAGAAACAAGTACTTTACCATATCGATTCACGATTCGTTCGGTGAAGCTAAAGACACAGGAACGACTGGAACGATTTGCAAAACATACACCGGGGAGGCAATCACAACTTCAAAAATGATCTACTGTGAACGACTGATCTACGGTAAAGCACTGAGAATAAAACACATCGTGTCTGGATTATTTCTGCATTTCTGTGAGGTGAAAGTTTTCTTTGGGTAAAATCTATTTGTAATCACAAAGAAACATGAAAAAATTTTTGCCATTGCAAAAAATGACAGCTAAGCTATTCTCATGTAACAGCATGGTTTTTTTAATTCTTTACACGCATAATATCACGCGGTTGTCAAGTTATATATAACCAGGCTCCAAGACTGGTCGCCATGCCAACCAATCAGATCCTTGAGATTTGAGATTGGTTACTAATCTCAGTTTTATATTCTTCAGCCCAGATATATATGCTACCGAAATGCAAAGCTGTAAATAATATGACACATAACTGTTTTATACAATTTAATACAATGTGTGTAGACAAAAACATTACTTGCAGATGTAAATAATAGTCTTAGATGGAACCATTTTTTATACACCCGGTTCGAAAAAGAGGGGTTATCCTGTTTTACCCTTGTCCGTCCGTCCGTAATTCCGCCCGTGATTTCGTCCGTAACAAAATTTCCGTCGCATTTTTCTAAGCAACTATAACATGCATTAGACTGATATTTTGCATGTTGCTTTATCCTATAGTCCCATAAGGTGTAAAGTGATTTTATTTTTCTTGCTTATCTACTTCCTGTTTACGACTATTTTTAGATTTCGTTACTACATGTATACATGCGTGCTATGCAATCCAAATGGCATCTTTATCACTATATGTACTGACACCAAAAAGAAACTGTGCATTTTTTTTATCTTGTAATATTTCTGTATGTACTTAAGCTAGGTACGTGGAACTTACACATCTATACACATATACTCAGGAGTGCATTGCACTAATCTGTCTGATGTTTTACCCTTCGGATATCCTTCAAGTTGACCGAACGCTGTTACGCAACATTTTGCACTTGCGTCCTGTGCGGCATGATTTTCAAGTTTTGTTATTATTGACCAATTAGCTGAACGTTCACATATGATTAAATCACTTTGGATTTTGAACCTGACTTGTTTACAAAATGCCTCAACTTGGAGAAAACGAGAGAATTCAAGCACTCGTACTGGTTACATATGGCGTCATCGTTGCTGACGCAGCAGCGCAGTTTGATTGTCACCGAAGACAATAAAAAACTTGCATAAACATTTCGTTCAAACTGGCAACGTTGAAGACCGCGCCCAACCAGGCAGGCTGCGCGTTACGACGGCACGTCAAAACCGCTAAATGACTCTGACACATTTACGTCAGCTGTCTGAATGTGCAACAAGCACGGCATTAGAGAGTGTTTTCTCTAGGCAAAAGGTATTGAACCGTTTGCTGGCGAACTCCATTTGTGCTAGGAGACCATATGTAGGTCAGATTATCAACCCAAGAAATCGAAACATTCGATGTCTAAGGGGCCCAACGTCACGTACGCTAAACGCGTGCCCATTGGGCCAGAGTTCTTTTAGCGACGAATCTCGCTTAAATCTCAGCAAACTGGCGGCAGGGTTCATGTATTCCGTCGACGAGGTAAGAGACAGATAACGTAGTTCAACGTTACGTCAGGTCAATGAGGTCACGAATTTTTGCTGTACCTCGCAAGAGAAGTGGCTTTACTCGATACTAAACAGTTTACAAAACAAAATGAATTGATCCAAAGTAATAAACGTGGCTAAACAATCACAAATTTCAAATTTAAAGTAACACAATTGTGAATTTTACTTTTGACCTCTATTTCATTTGAGCTCAACATTTCCTCAAAGTCAAGTTATTAACGTTTGTTAAATCATGCGCATCTTGAAGGCAATAAAAATCCTAAATTTTGATACCAACGTCATCTTTATTTTGTAAACGATATACATAACAAATATCGTAAAACCCCAGTGCACAGTTTCTTTTTGGTGTCAGTATAGTTGCATTAAATAAACCAAAGGGCATCTTTATTGAAAAAAATGCAAATTACATTTGGTAACTCATACTTCTCACAGCGGGGGTATCACTAGTGAGCATAAGCTCACATATTTACCATTTTTAATTTATAAAACAAACAACAATTATTTGTTATTTTAAAATTCATTTTTTTGAGATGCTGTACCATCACCTTCACTTTTCAACATTAAATATATATTTTGGTCGTTATGGTAAGGACTTGAGAGAAGTAACTTCATGCGAATGTTTGGATGCTCTATACAAAACACATCCTATTTGTATTTATGCATGGGCTAAACAGTTTATAAATGTAACCTAAATTTCTTTTAATTTTCGTAAAATAATAATTGTTGCTCATGTAGCCCCATTTTCTTAGTCAGATCCACACACTCACACACAAGCACACACACACACACGCAGCACCCCCACACAAATATATACTGAAAATCTTTCTGTGTCATAAAATGGTCCTTTTGGTCTGTTGTAAAATGTATTCCGTGTAACACTTTTATCTTTTATATACCCTCCCTTTTTCTTTTATGAGTATCATGTGACTATTTTACCCCTTATATTTAAGCTTTAAGCATCATCATTCGTTTTAATTTTTTATCGACACGTATTTTATTGAATATTTTATTTAAGAAAACGAATAATTTAGATTATTTAAATAAAGCATTTAAAGGAGTATATTACAATAGTTTACGCGCATATTTCTGCGCAAGCGCTAGTTTCACGAAATGTATTTTTCTCAGTGACCGGTGTTAGTTGAGTAACGTTAGTACTTCGACTGTTGCGTAAAATCAATCGATTAAATATTTCAAATTGTTTCTCACAAAGTAGTCGTCCGTGAGAATGGCCTCACGCGAGAAAAACAAGAAGGGCAGGTTCGTTAGTGATGGAAATCACCAAGCTGTGAAGAAACGTAAATTATTTGGTTCGATAATTTGCGCTGACAATGATTCAAGTGTTTCGGATAATTTGACGTCAGAAGTAGATAATGTTACTTTCATGTGAAAATGACTGATTTTAATTTTGATACTCTTGAATTTTTAACCAAACAGAAAATACTTTCATGTCAAATGGCAAAGAAAATTGCAGCATCCGGTTTGAATTTGAGTCATATAAAACTTGCTGTCTCTCGTGGTGGGTTAGATGGATTGTCTCAGCTGTTTGGTGAGAAACTTGACACAGGCAAACCTAGAGTAACATCTCTTAAATCTGTTGTTCAGAAATTGTATAATTACTTAATGGATCATAAGATTTAGGGATTGTTATATGATTTTCATTCATTATCAGTGTTAGGTGTTTTTCGATATGTATGGAAACTTTGGCAACACTCAGGGCTGCATTTGTGGGAATTTTATGAAAGAAATGTGGTAACTGTTATGTAATTCTTGATAAAGAAATAGTTATTTCTTTTAAAATATGAAATAAGTTTTGATGAGCATGTTATAAAACTATTTATACATGTTATGATGGATATTTGTAGAATTGAATTAAAATTAGAGATATTTTTTACTTATATGACCAACTTTGAAGGAATATAGTAAAAAATTAAGCCTGGATGCCCCTGTTTTTTTTGTTTTTGTTTTGTTTAGAAATATATACTGTGTCATTTTATGGAGTTTTAAAAAAATCTGTCCGTTACAAAAAAAGATATATAGATTTTTTTCCAGTCAGGGACTGAATTGTCTCCCTTTTTTGTTGGATATTTTGGTCATTTTCAAAGTTTTTTCTTCAAATATACAAAAAAATCTCACATAATTCCATCCAAAACCATACATACACATAATTCCAAACAAAAAAATGCATAGATATAAGGTGTTGATTAGGAATTCCAGATGTAACAATCATTTAAAAGATATATGTTCGTTTTCTCAAAATCCCTTCAAAATGGCCGTATAGAGGGGTCTAATAATGAGCGATTACTCAAAAATTAGCCTGGAAGGCTATATTTTTCTTTATATCATTTTGTTTGTGAAGGAATTCTCTTTAATTTTGCAAAGTTTTAAAAAATTCTGTCCGTTAGAACTTACTGTCATATACTCCTTTAAATTAAAAAAAAATCAACAAAATCAGCGTTCTGATTTAAAATAAACGTGGTTGCACAAACCCAAACATTGTATTTAATACGCCGGGAGAACTGTATATATAATAGGCAGCGTCAATAAAACAGAACAAACAATACAAATATCAGTAATAGCCGTGATTGAGAGACTAGGCATTCCTGCACAGCAAGTACAGATGTAAGAGACACTTAAAATCAATTAAAGGGCTTGCCACACTCCTCCCAATACTATTCATCGATAAAAAGTAAATCATCAAAATCTCAATAACGACAAAATGACGTTCAATGAAACTTTGCACAACTGAATGTTACAATGTACTCGTGTATCTTTATTTTGCATACAGTAAGACGCGTTAGAAAAGTAAAGAAACAAAGCTGGATCTAGAATTCCTTAAAATTCTATTTACATAAATTCACAAAAACTAAGCAATACAAAACATAATTTTAAACTAGAACTGCTTTTGGGAAAAGCACATGTCTCCCACAAAGGCATCATCTTTGATGATGCACAGGATAAAACTGGTGAAGTGAATATAAAGATGGCAATTTATTAAAAGGGCATACGGAAGTTCTGTGCAATATTAGTCATAAACAATGTCACAAATTTTTGGAGGATCAGGAAAAACATAAGTTTCAATTTCTGATGGGCCATAATCCTGAAGTGCCAGGGTCAATGTGGCTGGTTGTCAAACTTGTTGTCATTAACATTTTGATATATCAGTGAAGATGCACTGAAAAAAGACCATGAGAGTGAGTGTACAAGGCTATCAAGGCCAATTGTAAATAAATAAATGGGCCATAAGTCTTATGTGCCGGGGTCAAAGCGGCTGTTTTTTTATTACACAGATAATTATAGCATTTGGTGAACATCATATAATAAAAATAGCAGAAAATGAGAGAAGAACCAAATCATGAGTATGGAACAGATATTGTAAAATGAAAACTTAAACAGTGTAAGAAATACCTTTAAAGCTGCTTAGCACAGTACTTTCTCATAATGCAATGTATGTAATGTCATGATAGCTATAGTATGTTGGTATTACTCCACTGGATACACATTCTACATTGTTCACATAGATATGGTCAATAATGGTCCTGCCAGCTGTAGTAGGCTGTGTTATAAGTTGTTTATAATTCAAAGCAGCCATTTCTTTATGGAGGAGATTATTTTTGTCACAAACAATGTTTACATTGAAATCACCAACAACAATGTTTGCTGCTGTTTCTGAATTTTGAAGCAACTCTGTCAACTTCCTGACAAAGTATAATAGTGGTAACTGAGGTGGTCGATACACATTGTACACTGAAAGGTGCAATGATGGGAATTTTGCAGCTATACATTCAATTCCACATTGTTCTGTATGTATGATCTCATAGGCAAAGTCCTGGTGAATGTAGAAACCAACACCTCCTTTAGTGGCTGTCTTCAGACTATCTGGCACTTCAGCAATTCCTGAATAATTTCGGGGTTGTAAGTGGAGACTGTAATAAGGTAGTGGTTGATTCACTACATATGCTGACCAGGTTTCTTGCAGAGCTATTATATCTGACTGATGAGTGACAACATTGCGAGAAAAGTCTTGCAAATGAGGAATTAGCCCTTCAATATTATGACTTATTAGAATGCACTGGCTATTCAGGCTTGTCAAATTCACTTGCGCTGTCCACTGTGGCAAAGTCTTTGCATCAGGCATCAACTGAAAAGCTTTATGAACGGAAATATCACAATATATCTTGTTTTCATCATAATCTTCCTTTACCAAAAACAGACCTTCAAGAGATGTAACTCTGCTAAGAGCAACATATCCCATACCTGGCTTGAAAATTGTAGATAAAGAGACAGTTATGTTGTGTGTTGTCATTCCTTGAACTTTATGAATAGTAACAGACCATGCCAATATAAATGGGTACTGATGTCTTGTGACCTGAATAGGTTTCCTCTGAATAATTTCAGTATGCGGTTTGATTATAGTTGAGGATGCGTGAATATTTGCTGGGAGGGTCTGCTTCTGTCTAGCTGATGCTCCTATTTTTTCATTGTCAAACAATACACAAATAGCTTCTGGCAAGCCAAGGGGTTCTTTACCTTTGATAATTGCAGTGACTGTACCCATGGCACCATTTGTAAGGCCATCTTGAACATCAATGTTTGTAGTAAGCATGATTCTTGCTCCAGCACAAAGTGTTAAGTGAGGTAATAAACTTGATTTGTCAGTTATAATAGGTTCCCTTCTCACATAAGTACGATGATTTTGCTTGTCAGTGCATGTGTCTGCTGCTGTAAGGCAACATCTTTCAATACAGTCAGGTATTTGATTCATCATAAACTGATTATGTTCTGTTAACTGAGTGTGTGTGGCAGCAACATGTAGTGCTTCTTTAGGAAAGTTTGGATGATGCTTTGATATAACACGACTCTCCAGCATTTTGTGGTCTTCGTCTAGAAGAGGTTGCATCTTATCACGTGTACGAAGTCTATTTAACAGGTCCATGAAAGAAGTGTCACCTTTCTGTCTAATGATATCATGCAACTCATATTTGAAGAAAAGAGTGTTCCATATATCAGTGAGCGAGTTATGAGATGACAACAGTGTTCGTGAAGCTACTGGAGGTGTCTGATAGAAGTCACCAACTGCAAGCACTGAGATGTTCCCAAAATATGCGTTTCTGTCTGTTGGCTGCTTGATTTGTTGTAATCTACTATGTATTAGATTTAACATTGATGGTGATACCATAGAAACTTCATCAATGATAAGAAGCTGGAGATGTTGAAAATGGCACCTCAAAGTGTTTGCTTGGTCTTCTCCGAGACTTTTTTTCATATCCTTGGTTATTGAAAGGGCAGAATGTATAGTTTGGCCATCAATATTAAATGCTGCTGTTCCTGTGTATGCAACACGCAGTACTACTGGACACTCAGGATTTCCACTTTTATGTGGAATAATTTTTTCCACTTCTGTATGTATACATTTTATAAGATGTGATTTTCCTGTTCCTGCACCTCCTGTGAGAAAGATGTGAAATGGGGAACTATTTTCACCATTTGCTTTCCTAAGAGCCCAATCTCGAACAAAATAAAGCAACCCTGCTTGTTCATTATTCAATGACTGAAGATTTAATGAACGTTCAGAATTTGAATTAAGCACAGTTTTCCTGATTTTATTTGGATTTTTTGGTACAGAATAGTCATTGCTATGATCAGGCAGGAGATCTGGTATTTCCACATCAGTTATTTCTTCATTGTTCTCTTGAAACTGTCTGATGTATTCCATTTCTTCTTCGTCCTGTCCTCTCTGAGTTTCTTGATTAGGTGCTATAATTGTCCATGCATCTTCAGCAGTAACACCTTTTTGAACAAGTTGCCAGGCTTCGTCAATTTCATCTGAAAGCTTTTCAAAATGTGCCATGTTTGGAAGAATAACTTCAGAATTTAACTGAAAGAATTTTTGGTAGTCTGTGCTATCCTCAAAATTGAATATTCTATGAGGCAAATACAATTTAATCAATGTGAAGTAGTATTTCTGTGTGTTTTTTTCCTTGTTGAATTTAATAAATCTTATGACAGCAGGTGTTCCACGCCTTGAAATGGAACCAAGATTATTTGCCAGCTGATAAGTTGTTGTAGCATGCATTTGTTTGGCAGAAGCATTGGGCAAGTCTTTTTGAGAATCTTTCGTGGAACCAGAACTGACTATTTGGTATTCACTAACAAAAGTTGCCAAACACATGTTCTCAAAGTGTGGTGTTGATGGGCGTGCAAGATACCTATCAGTGACTCCTGTCATCCAGATAGTGTCATCTTCATCTGTATCTTTTATTTGTTGAAGAGGCATTGTTATTCTGAAGTAAATGTAAATAAAATCCTGTTTTATTAAGGCATCAGATTACACTTTGAGGTGGGTTAATGTTTAAATGAATAACTGTAAAACAAAGTTTTAAAATTTTTCATGATATGTGATGGAAAATGATTTTGTAGCACAGGAGTTTGATACAAGAAATTAAATTCTGGTTTTGCATGGAAATTGAAACATCTCACATTAAAAAGAATGATGCTCCTGAAACACGTTGTGAATTAATAACTCTATTTGTAAAAACTGACCATATTAGTAAAAGTTAAGTTGTACCTCAGGATTAGGGAGAAAACCCGATAGCTTTATAGTATTCTCAAACAAGTATATTTACCTAGCTAAAGACTTACCTTACAGAATCTGGGTCTGTTGGAATAAAGATTACACATCGTGAACATTCCTTGAGGTTCATCCCACAAGCTCGGTATATGGCATCCATTATGCTTATTTCTCTGGAGTTCAGGTACACATTCCCTAACGTCCTTAGTTGTTTAATGGGTTGCATGTTTCCTTCAGTACACTCTTTTTGACATCTTTTTAATAGGTCACCCAGTTCATGCTCTGCTTTAGTTATGTAACTCATTATATACATTATACAACTATATGCATCCAACACTGGCTGTATGTCCATATTCCCATTCCAAGACAGTAAAAGAGCTTCATTATAGGGATTTACCCAACACTGAGACAGATCACGTTTGAAGACAACAGTGTTTCTCTTTGTGATAGCACAATGTGCTTCTTCGTAGTTATCCTGTGAGAGACAAACTTTATCCAAAACTTCTTGAGCTGTGGCAATTCCAAGTTCTTCAGCTTTGTCAGCTACATGCCATACAATGTTTAATAACTTGTGAGCTTTTTCACGATACACGTTTAAATCAACATTTTCTTCTGGTGGAGTGGGAACAGCAATGAAAGTCCTAGCAGATGGAGGTTTTGGAAATCCGTACCTACAATCTTTACCCCCTTTCTTGCATGAAGTCGAGTGAGTTTTAGAGTGCATCTGCACTTTTGTAACAATTTCATGTAATTCAGGATTTGTTTCCTTGTCTGGGATGGAACAGCTAATGTAGTTATCTATGAATGCAAGAAATTCAGCATTGTTTGGATCTGTGTTTTCAAATGTTGGAGCACCTTCACACCAGAACAGGCAGTGGATGTGTGGCCAACCTCGACTCTGAAACTCTGTTCTTATAAAGTTATCTACAACTTTACCAATAGGCTGTGCTGGAGACAGAATGACTTTAGATATAAAGTTGTGAACTCTGTTTTCAAACATTCGACATGCTGTAACAGGATTGGACTGAATAAGTAATGAATAAGATGACCAATCTAAATCATCAGGTACTGATTTTCCCTGTTGTTCACAGATAGCTTCAACAATTTCTGGCCATCTTCTATCTGCTGCTGAGAAGGTGCAAAACCATGTGGGTGTTCCTAGTTGACGTAGCATGGCAAACAGATCTCTTAGTGCCTGTTCCCAATAAGCTGGTGAACCCCTAGTGTTTTTCAGAAAGCGATAACCTTGATCATTCTTTAGGATATGCTGCCTTTGTGTTGGATTCTTAAGTGCAGCTGCAGTAACATTTTGATTGGGAATGCCTTTTCTCATAGCAATTGCAACAGAACTGTTGATATGTTTTAATTCATTAACATACTGTAGGTAAAAGATATACTGAGGATCAGAAGCAAAGCGTTTATCAGCACTGAATAATCTGCTGTTTGCATAGCGGCCATATCCAAGTTTTGTGCTTCGTTGTTCTGTAAATCCATTCTTTCCATTTGGGAAGAGATAAGGGAAAGCTTTGGTCTCGTTGTCAAAGACGCTGGTAGGTGTGTTACCTTGAGCTGGTGCAATATGATATAGTATATCTTGATTTGACGGATCAGAAAAGTTTGTTGACAAGTCATCTTGTTGTAAACAGCTAATCATAGGTGTAGATGTATCATGGATGTCATCTGGACTGTTAACTGAAATCAAGATTAAGCATTTTAAATTTAACGAAATAGTGGTCGTTTATCAAATGAGGAATATGGGAAAACACTTGTGCAGATACACAACATTATAAAAACCTTCACGAGAACATTGGACATGTCAAATTTTCAAAAATCCTGAACTGCCTTAAGGTTCATGTTTGAATACAATGGAAGCATGCTACACAGAAATTTTAAAGATAAAAATCCTGAAATCCTCATACCCTGCTATTTAGCAATTAAAACTGTCTATCTCCCTATAACTTACCTGTTGTATTGGGATTGCCAAGGTTGTTCACACCAGTATCAGTATTCATGTTCGGTAGCTCCTTTACAAGCTCACAGCTTTCCATTGGTGTAGAACTATGATGGACATTGTCTCCAGTGTTTACTAAAATAAATATGTACCAGTGTAAATTATTGGATAAAAAAAAAACAACAACATTGTGTTTCATATCAGAATTAGGAAACTTTTACTGAAAGTGAAAGTAAAGGATGATGAGAAAAGCTTATACTTCACGTAGGTAACATCTGAACTAAATTGGTAATTCAAAAATCCTGATATGCCTTAAGGTTCATGTTTGAATACAATGGAAGCATGCTACAGAGAAATTTTAAAGATAAAAATCCTGAAATCCTCATACCCTGCTATTTAGCAATTAAAACTGTCTATCTCCCTATAACTTACCTGTTGTATTGAGATTGCCAAGGTTGTTCACACCAGTATCAGTATTCATGTTCGGTAACTCCTTTACAAGCTCGCAGCTTTCCATTGGTGTAGAACTATGAATGACATTGTCTCTAGTGTTTACTAAAATAAATATGTACCAGTGTAAAAAACAACAACACTGAGTTTCATATCAGAATTAGGAAAAAAAAAAGCAACATATGCATATCAGGAATCGCCACACTCAAAAAACACAGCCTCCCCACGCAGCGAAAAAGAAGAGAGGAAGATAGAGAGAGCGCATGTTTTATATATGTGTGTCAATTCAAATAGGACGCCACAAACAATTAATAAACAAGAGAACCTTTGGGGATACCGCCTTGGAACGGTCAGTGGCAAAACAAATTGCCACTGGGGGTTTAAACCAGGTTCTAGGGTGCACCAACCTCACACTTGCCCCAACAGGTTCTCGTATCACAAAACAAGTACAAATTGTCTTGGTGAAATAACTCCAACCCACCCATCAGCTCAACAATGTTGCATGCAAAAGCATACAAACATATAAACATAAGAATTTAATAGCATTGCAAAGCCAAAGGGCGGGTACTCAATGATCTTTCCGAGACCAGAGCACCTGGAGTAAAATCAGCAAGAACACGATGACAGGGATAAAAGAAACAAATCGAGCTTTTAGGTTCTTTTAAGAAAAGATTTCCCCATAAACTTTCATAAACTCTTACACCCCTGCCACCGTCGTGCAACCAAAGAGGTAAGCATAATGATCAACTGTAGATGGGTTAATCACCAGGCCTGCAGAGCGCTGTAAAATATCATGTTGGTAACCTTTCTTTTTAAATTTACAGATGGTTTTTACGAATAACCGGGAGAAATTAACATCGCCTTTTATCTTCTTAAGTTTATAAATTAAATCTCCATAAAAAACTGGCTGTGAAATTCCTTGTTGCAATAGTGATTTTAAACTGCAGCTGTATTTATGAGTTAGATCTGGATATCGGATATAAAACTTGCAAAAGGTTTTCCTTAATTTGTGATACCGATAACCTTGTTTTAAAAGTTTTTCTGTAATGCAAAGATTACGTTCATTGAAATCATTCACATCGTTGCAAGCTCTTGAAAAGCGAACAAGCTGTGAGATATAAACCCCGTAAGAAGTTGCACGAGGAACATCGCCGTCTAGAAACGGAAAATTTACTATATTAAAATTAAAATCATCTCTTTTATCATAAATTTTAGTAGTGACGTAACCATTTTCGATGGATAGATTTAAATCAAGGAAGTTTGCTTGATTTAAAGGAAACTTTTACTGAAAGTGAATATAATGGATGATGAGTAAAGCTTATACTTCACGCAGGTAACATCTGAACTAAATTGGTAAACATTAAATGTTAACTGAAGGTGCAAGAGGACACACAAGGCAAATATTAGCTATTTTTTACATTTTTGGGGCACACAGCTGCAGTGCCCTTGGTCGTATATTGCAAATTTTCAACATAATTGGCAACTAATGATGGTAAAAATTGTAATTTTGGTATCCTGAACATTATCGAGTGTAAGCATGGAGATTTTTTAACATGTAAATAGCATGTTACTACCGAAGGCAGTGCATGATGCAAAAGAAATCTATACAAGTGGAAGCCTGCAGAAAATTGATAGCTGTGTAAAAAGTTTGTACTAAATGATGCTCACCTGCTGCATTTTTGGGTAGTTCCCTAGTAGACACCATATATTCATCATCAACAACAGTATTCAAGTCAATAATTATGTCTGAAAACAAAAGGACCAGTGTTAAACTGTGAACAGAGACATATGTTGTGATCAAAGTTATTCTTTAAAATACAGTTCAGTATATTTTACCCGACGTATCCAGGTTTGATTTATATGTAGCTATAATTACAATGTTTGATTAAATGTAGCGCACAATTTTGGCAAACATGAATTTCCAAAGAATTAGTTTACTCACATATGACTTTTACACAGGAGAACGGTATCCAAGTGATAATAGAAATTACAACATTATGCTATTTGCATGAAACATTCAATATGGCTTCCAAACTTTAAGTAAACTGTATACATGTACTAGTGTCTCAGACACATTTCAGAGAAATTAATGTATAGAATATACCTTTGAAATGAGGACAATTGGCTTTTAGGTACTGAAGTGCAGCTTCAATTCTTGGTAGGTAGACCTGTTGGTACAGATGATGGCCTTTGTATTCCATCTTTCTCTTTAACTTCACTTTGACAAAGCTGCTATCTCCTAATGCTCGAGGTAATAACTGTGTAACTGTTGAGACATTAGAAGGCACACAAACTACAGGTCCAAGTATACCCTTCTGCTGTCCTCTTGGTAATGCAATAATTTTCATGAAAGGTATGATTGGGGAAATAAGATGTCTTTCAATCTGATTTAATGAGTTCAGAAAATCTGGGAGAGGTGGTAAACTGAGATTGTTACATGATGCCTGAATTGGTACTTTATTTCTACTCAGATTACTGTCACATGTAGTACATATCCACTTCGCACACTGCTGACATGTTTCTTTGCATCCTTCTTTTTCGACACATTCTTCGCACTGGACATGAATTTGATTTAGTTCAATGCATTTCTGAATGAGCTCAATGTTCCTATACTTACATATATTAAGGTGTTTTACTTGTTTTTTAAACAAAAGACGGTTACAAATTGCACAAACAAAAGATGGTTTTTCCTGACACTGTAAATGAAAAGCTTTAATCATTTCTTGTATATCTGACTGTTTTTGTATTTTTGGCTTCCGCCTCTTCTGTGTTTGTTCTTTCTGTGTTTCCCTTTCCTTAAGTCTATGTTTAGGGTCTTTTCTGGCCTGCCGGCGATACTCTTGTTCTTTTTGCCTTTCCACGCTTCTTTGTGTGGGGTCTTTTCTGGCCTGCCGGCGATACTCTTGATCTTTTTGCCTTTCCACGCTTCTTTGTGTGGGGTCTTTTCTGGCCTGCCGGCGATACTCTTGATCTTTTTGCCTTTCCACGCTTCTTTGTGTGGGGTCTTTTCTGGCCTGCCGGCGATACTCTTGTTCTTTTTGCCTTTCCACGCTTCTTTGTGTGGGGTCTTTTCTGGCCTGCCGGCGATACTCTTGATCTTTTTGCCTTTCCACGCTTCTTTGTGTGGGGTCTTTTCTGGCCTGCCGGCGATACTCTTGTTCTTTTTGCCTTTCCACGCTTCTTTGTGTGGGGTCTTTTCTGGCCTACCGGCGATACTCTTGATCTTTTTGCCTTTCCATGCTTCTTTGTGCAGGGTCCTTTCTAGTGTGTGCTCGATATACACGGTTTCTTGCTCTTTCTATTTCTGCAACCTGTGGATTGAGTCTTGATCTTGCCTTCCGTCTCTGACAATCAGATCTTACATAATTTCTATGTTCATTTATTTTCTTGTTACTTTCCTGACTTTCAGCATCCTTGCTAAGTTCACTTCCTGGTTTTCTCAATTTTGCAGTTTCCCAATTTCTGTTTATGTGTTTTGTTCTTTTCTTTTGCAGATTCTTCTGATGTTGTTTATCTTGAAGCAGCTGTGTTTTCTGTGTTTTGTTTTTTTCCGATCGGATCGTCTGGTCTTTAAAGTATTCAGTTAGCTGTGAAGAGAAGTCTGATGATGGGAATTCTGTAATTTCACCATTTATCAAACACTGATGCAAATGGGAACGCATTCTAGATGGGACGAGATTATACACATGTGGATTTTTATTGCACAGGAGGAAAACTGCATTTGCTATTACAAATAGTCCACATAGCGTTGTGGGTCCATGATGCTGTGGTGTTGTGTATTGAATATTACTAATGTCATAGTCTTCATAGAGCAAAGATAATTGTGGGATTACTTCTGTAAAATGCTTTGGAGATGGTAAACTATCAAACACAGTAATATTCCCAGATATCATAGCTGACAAAACATAGTGTCCTGGAATGTAATGAATTTGAATGGCTTTAACAATTTTTGGAATTTTCATAGGTATCTCCTGTTTACTAGCCACTAGTGAGTACATGTAGGATGGCAGTAACATTCCATATTGACACTGGTACTGTGTACGCAGTAGCTGACATGTGTAATCCATAAGTTCAATATCTATCTCTCCGTGGAGGACATCATCAATGTTGATTCCAGTGAATGAGTATTCATGTACACCACAACACTACAATGAAAATGGAACGTCAGTTGAAACATGTTACTAGAGAATATCGTGAAAGATTATTACTACCCGTAATATTGTTTATAGTAATATTAGTACATGTATGATTATTATCATTACATACAGTGATATGAACTGAGATTTTATTAAGTTTGGTGGCAGTGTGTTGTTTTACCTTGGCAACCAGTTTTATAAATAATAGTAAAATTATTATAAATTATAAGGCAGAAAAAATGGTTTAATTTAACAAGTTATTTTGGCACCTTAACCAGTTTATCATTTTCCAAGAAGAACATTTCAACTTCAGTGTAAGTATTCAACGTTGAATAATGAGTAGTTGCATAGCCATAATTGTACATTATTATGTTTTCAGTAAGTTTTTAAATTCTTTTTATCGACTAAAAATTGATGTATGTAAAATACAGTAATATGCATAGCATCTACACTGAGTAGAAACCAGTGATGAAATTTAAAATAAAATAAATATTATTAAATGGTTTCTTGCTCCAAATTTTGCATTCATAAATAGACCGCATCATTACCAGGTCTGCTTGGGAATGTCCAACTGCTGCCATACTTTTGAGAGTGTTGTTGTGGTTTGCATCCAACTGCAGTGCTTCCTGTGAAAGAAAATAATATGAACTGTGGAGGAACAATACATATTGCAATGTTCTTGAAAACTATATTATTGTGAAGTTGTATAGCAGCAAATTAGATAATATTTGCTGACTCTTAAGATGTTGTCCATCTTAAAGCTGCAGTTTTTTCTGTGCTTTGCTTAAAAAAAATATTTTGGAAATTCAAAAATGTAGTATTAGAGTATCTACTCTCATAGAATGGTGATAATAAAGCTGTGCATAATGAGCCAGTCTTGGGATGACTAATAACATATACCAGGATATTGGAGAGACACCGTTACTACAGATATTTTTTTTGCAGATTTACATAACTTACTGGCTGTGGTATTTTTGCTGCATCAGCATAAGAATGTAGGCTATCTGTAGCTTGTTTAACAATACCAGTAGTTGCAGTTGAAAGAGTTAAAGCAGCGTTTGCCAATCTACCAGATGAAATATGCATTGTTGAAGATTTGTTGTTCTGGAGTCTCTGCTTTTCAGTGGATCCATCAGCCTGAGGCTGCAAGTCAAAAAATAGAAAATAACAACTTGAGTAAAGCCACTGAGTACTTTACTAGAAACAGAAAAATGAAAACTGAACTTTCTGGTACAACTTGTATGTCCAGTAAAAGAGACAAGCAATTTACTGACCAGAATACTTCTCCAAAGCATGCATATAAAGTAATATAGAAGTGGTTTGGGGGAAAAGAAATATTTAAATGTTATTCTTACAGACCAGTGATCTGTACCTTGATTGATTACCTCAGACAACTGCATTTGAGAATTTTGTAAGCAAAGAATTTATTTTTTACCTGAATAGTGAATGCAAAACTGTTTATTTTGTAATACATTAGTATAAAGAATTAGCAATGCTACTGTGGAAAACATATAATGACAGTTTTGCATTCTTACATTTCTTGAGAGGCGTTTCCTTTGCATATCTGTCACTCGCTTCTGACAAGAAGATTTCTTTTTAAGTTTTGGCATTTTCAGTCACTACCAGTTTCCTGAAATATATTTATTTCCATTTGGTAATAACAACGAAACAAAGAATACATGGGTTATGTCTGACCAAGAACTATAACCCATACCAAACATTGCAGGATATTGTTTGACAAACAAAATTTTTAGCATCACATTTTGGCAACACCACAAAGTGTTTAATCAACTGCTCCAAATAGTTACATTATAGAAGTAAACATAGCAAGGAGTGTATTTCAAACCCTGACAAGTGAATAAAGGGGTATTATAATGAGTCTAATGTCAAATAATATCCTGGAAGTCATTGACTATTTGTTTTACAGGTTAAAATAGTAAATGACCAGTAAATAAGTTTTGGTGAAATCTCTCCCAGAGAGGTTACAAATACATAATCATAAATGATAGTTAAAGTCTTTAGTTACAAACTGTGTCTTTTATGCCTCAAATGATTCCATCAACAAGAGGGCAATGATGGCCCAGAACAGATGGTAATATCTTTTTCTGTGGAACATGTTTTCTAAAAATATATTAATGGCTAGTAAAAAGAGTGCAATTAAGGTGATAGCCTATATATATATATATATATATATATATATATATATATATATATATATATATATATATATATATATATATATATATATATCATAATGTAATATATATTCTAGTATGGTTTTATATGGTACATTAATATTCAAACAATGTATTAATGGATGGTAAATGAGGCATTACCGTATTAGTCAAAACAAGATAAGAAGCATATAGATACATAGATATACATATTATAAGAGAAAGTGTGATCTTTGTTCCAGAATGGTTACATAGCATATAGAGTACAATCTGTACTACAATGACTACAACAGCAAGTAGGAAAAAGAAAAAAGTTGTGATTAGAGAGCAGATATAATATCTGATAATTACATAAAATAAACAGTCTAATCTGTACTACAATGGCAAACAAAAAATGATAAGCGAACAGTCAAATGATTAGATGATTTTGTTTAATTGTTGCTCGAGTCCGTATTGTTAAAGTGTTCTAAATAGGCTAGACTTGCTCCAGTTCATCCTCCGGGTTGTCTTGCTCTGGTTTGTCTTCAAGATGGTCTTGTTTAAGTTTTTTTGAATGTGGAGTACTGGTCATAGAAGGATCACCAAACTCATCATCGTCACCAAACACTTCCTTGAAACTTTTCTTGCTGGTGTTTAGTTCTTCTTCAACTTTTGTGAAAGACAACTTCATATCATTTAATTCCTTCTGTAGTTTCTTATTGGCTGTCTCAGCCTCAAAGAACAGCTTGGACTTGGCTTGGAGGTCCTTTCTAAGAGATTTTATCTTACATTGGCAATCTTCCAGAGACTGGCTTAGTTTGGAAGCTTCCTTCACAATGGTGCATGTTTTTTCAGTTACATTATCATTTAGAGTGTTTAACATTTTCATTTTGTCTGGATTCATTCCACCTACAGATATTGTTGTTACTAGTCCAAGCATCTGTAGTGAGGCTTTTCTTAACTCTTCACACTCTGAGTTTATTATCTCCATGACCTGAAAGTAAACACACCATGGTCTGTGGAAAACATTATCATGCTGGACATGGTGAGGTCTGTGGAAATATGTCTGTACTGAAAACAGGCAACTGTGGCCCAGAACACAGTACACACTACTAGAAGAACAGTGCAGGCATTCTACAGAAAGCAAGATATAAGTATTGAATATATTGAATATATATATATAAATGTATACATAGAGGGAGAGAAGTATAGATTTATATATACTGAGTACAGGTTTCACATGAAAAGATGAAAAAACAGTATTTGAATGACAATGAGAAGAAGAAAATAAAGCAGAGCCAGGATTGAATAGCGGATATTTGTTTTTACCAGTGCAAGATAGAAATATATTTCACCGAGTGAGCTCCGGAATTCGTATTTTCACAAGTGGCGAGTTCACGAGTGAAATATATTTCTATCTTTCACTGGTAAAAACAAACTTTCTTTTTATTTTATGCTTTTTGTACACAATTTGCGTGAATTTTACAGAAAAATTGCATGAAATGGCCCAAAAAACGTTCAAGTATGACGTTACGTCATGACGTCATATACCTAAACTTGAACCCATTTTCTAAACGTTCTTATTCGGAATATTATGTGCGTTTTAGTACCAACACTAAAAAACAGTGAAAATAAAAATGATAATCTACTGTTTGAAAACAGTGAATTACCAATTTTATTTCACTGAGAAAATTCTATAATTCATTGGAAAGCATAAAATAAATACATTTACCACAGACCCCACTAGTATTAGTACACATGCAGTTACATATAATAGCCATGACATTTAGCCACTGCACAAAATCCACATCCAGGAAGTTAGAGCAACTTGTGGTTACAAAAAGGCACTACATTAGCAGGTGAATATAGTAATCTACAACACAAGGATGAATCTACAATGATTAGGAATGATGAATGTTCTGCAGTGTTACCGGGTACACCACACATTCCCTAACTAAAACTACGGTCAACACCAAACATGATAAAACGTGTAATTTTAAAAAATCCGTTAAAATATATATTTGGAAACCACAATTCTTAAGTTAAAAGCTTTACTAAAAAGTACAATTTGTAATGAGGAAAATGTGTCCATGACAGTTTTAATATTTGGGGGTACAGTTAGGGAATGTTCTTGGAGGTATGCCATGGAACAATACAGCTTTCAAACCAAGCCACACCGAGTACATCCACATCCACATATATGCAGCTGATCTAGATTGGATGTAAATATAATATTATAAAGTGAACAAAGTAAGTTATAACAGAAAACACATAACTGAGAGCAATTTTTTTAATGTGATAAATTGTAAATTTTGTTTCAGGCTTTTGAAAGCTGCATCATTGTGAAAGATAACTGTTGTCAGTTTAAAACAAAATGAGAACAAAAAAGATAAATTATTGTAAAGCCTACAAACATTTTGTATATTGAATAAGGGTATTATTCTGTGAAAGAGTGAATAATGGCTTTTACTTGAAGGTTGCAAAACAGTTATCTTTCAAGGTACCCATATTACAGTATGACAGATACAGAGATACACCAACACCCTAGAAGCATCATAGCAGTCGGAAATTACCTGTGTGTTGTTGTAACAGTGTAATGGCCTATCATCCATCCAACAAAAACAGCTGAGCGTTCCTGGACATTTCTGAACAAAACTTCAGCGGAGTTCCAAATTGTCCGAGATATTTACCCATGAATAAATTGCAACATCTTTGGTGAATTGGTAATTTATTCATGGCTATAAGCGACAGCAAGTGAAGATTTTTTTTTAAACAATTCAAGGGCCATAATCCTGAAGTGCCTCAAGCAATATCGATGACTTTATAGCCTGGTTAAGATATTATAGCCATCAACATTTTGATAAACTTTGGTGAAGATACAATGAAAACTATCTGACTTTGAGAGATGAACCAGGTTAGTGACATGTTTAAAAGGCTAATTTCGGATAAATAAAAGGGCCATAAATCTGATATGCCTGGTGCAAAGTGGCTGGTTTTCGAACTTGGCCAAGATATTAAGGCCACACACATTATTATAATGTTTATTGAAAATCAGTTGATGAATATTTCAGTTACATAGCAGACAAGGCTTAAACAGCCAATTTTGGATAATTCAAGGGCCATAAATCCGACATGACTGGGGCAATACGGCTGGTTATCGAACTTGGCCGAGATATTATGGCCACAAACATTTTCATAAAGTATGGTGAAGATCAGATGATAACTGTTCAAGTTACAGAGTGGACAAGCCTCAAACAACTTATTTTTGATAATTCAAGGGCCATAATTCTGAGATTCCTTGGGCAATATGGCTGGTTATCGAACTTGATCGAGATATTATGGCCACTAACATTTTGATGAAGTTTGGTGATGATCCGATGAAAACTGTTTGACTTAGAGAGCGGACAAGTGTGACAGACAGACGGACAGACGGACAGACAGACGGACAGACAGGAGCAAATCAAAATGTCTCCAACACCACTACGTGGTGGGAGACCTTTGGTGAAGATACAATGAAAACTATCTGACTTTGAGAGATGAACCAGGTTAGTGACATGTTTAAAAGGCTAATTTCGGATAAATTAAAGGGCCATAAATCTGATATGCCTGGTGCAAAGTGGCTGGTTTTCGAACTTGGCCAAGATATTAAGGCCACACACATTATCATAATGTTTATTGAAAATCAGTTGATGAATATTTCAGTTACATAGCAGACAAGGCTTAAACAGCCAATTTTGGATAATTCAAGGGCCATAAATCCGACATGACTGGGGCAATACGGCTGGTTATCGAACTTGGCCGAGATATTATGGCCACAAACATTTTCATAAAGTATGGTGAAGATCAGATGATAACTGTTCAAGTTACAGAGTGGACAAGCCTCAAACAACTTATTTTTGATAATTCAAGGGCCATAATTCTGAGATTCCTTGGGCAATATGGCTGGTTATCGAACTTGATCGAGATATTATGGCCACTAACATTTTGATGAAGTTTGGTGATGATCCGATGAAAACTGTTTGACTTAGAGAGCGGACAAGTGTGACAGACAGACGGACAGACAGACGGACAGACAGGAGCAAATCAAAATGTCTCCCACACCACTACGTGGTGGGAGACATAATTCCAACGTGACTGTAATGATGCTGACAAGAAATTGTTGTGTACTTTGTAAAAAAACTTTCAACTACTAATAGAGAAATCAGTGATTGTCTTCCGTTTACGCGACCAGGAAATTGAAGGTCAAACGCACATTTACTCATATCTCGTAAAGTTTACATATGTTAGTCACGAGGACACAATAAATTGTTGTCAGTATCATATTACTCATGTGGGCAATTAAAATGATGTTTTGTGATCTTTAGTTTTTGTGAATTTCTGTAAATAGAAGTTGAGGGAATTTTTAGATCTCGCTATTTTCTTTTTATCGATGAATATGATTGGGAGGAGTGTGGCAAGCCCTTAAAAGACCACACACATTAAAGCCTACGAGGGAACACTGAAATAAGGGATAAATTTAAATATAATAAAAAGTCACTTTTATTAGACATAGCTTCTCAACAAAACACCTAGAGAAGAATGAATATTCAAAGAGCGCATGATTTTCAAACCCTACAAAAATAAGCATGTTTAATAAGAGAATTGTTGGTGTTTTCTTTCTGAACAAATCTGCGACAAATCTGTTAGCCAATCGGGTAAAACAGGTTCCCCAGTGCATCAAACCGATAGGCTGTCTAAAAGCAGGCTTGAACTTGCTGGTTAGAATTGTGTTGTCTTACAGTGTTTATACAGATATATTTATTAAGATATATATTGTTGTGAAAGACATGAGAATGTTATTGCGCTTTAGGTTGTTCATAAATGTGTTTTACTGTTAAGGCATTGCTCCGTTGTCATTGCTTTGTCATAGATAAAAAAGAAAAATATAAAAATCTGTCTAACTACAAAATGCAGCTCAATAAAACTTTACAAAAAAACCAATGTTATCAATATAACATTATGTTAAAATTATACACACTAAGAAAAGTAAGAACACATAAGAAAAATGTTAGACCTAAAACATCCCTTAAATTCTATTTGCAATTTATCACAAAAACGAAGCAAAATTAAACATCAATAAATATGTCTTCATGAGTAATGAGTTACTGACAACAATATCTAAGGTCTTTTGGCCTAACAAATGTTTACAATCTGAGTAATTTGTAAAAGTATGTTTGCCACTATGCCAAAGCAATTACGAACGGCGCAATACCTAAAATTTAATATGATATAAATATACGATGCATGCGTGTGGAATTTGTAACATATTGTAAATTCACAATCTGTTTTGTAACTGTATAAAATAAATTTCTTGACCATCAAATCGCGGAGAATCACGTGACCAAATCACTGTCATTTTAATCGATCGAAACATCAATAAAATACTTACATTCGTTTGTAATAACAAAAACAGTTATACATGTACATGATCAATCATTTGATCAACTATGTTTAAAATGGAGAAAATTTGCACCAAAATATTAACTCTACTTAGTCGTTTTTTTATTTACAGAGATTATTTTTGATTACGTGATTATCTATCATGAATATTGATGATGTTAAATGGGTGCGTCAGGGGAGAAGGTATCTTTAGACAATTGACGTCGATTCTTGAATTGACGTCATAGAGTTTAGCTGACGACACCACTTATTATGATTTTTAACGGTTCAACTCATTCTATAAATAGCGGTCACGTCATCAAGCTACATTGTAACATTGATGTGATGATCACGTGACCGGTGTTTACACAATGGGTTCAACTAGCATTGTCTTGACTAAATGTATAACAAATCTTCAGAAAGTTATGAAAGCATGATACATAATTCTAAGTTCTATCCAAATATAAAGAAAAAACCAAAAATGTCAAAACAATATGCCTGAAGATGGAATTTTCCGTGGCGTGCCCGAAATATGAATGATAACAGTAATGAATGTTGTTGATAATATTTCACTATTTCTTACGAGTATCTTTGGGTCTTTGGGATATCACGTGGTAATCAAGGCTGATCTCCAGGCAGTCACGTGGTAATTATGTGGTAATGAAGGTCGATATAGAAACCTACACTCTGAACGCATAAATGGTGAAATAGACAACAAAAAATATTTGATACATTAATGGTCCACTGACTTTTTAAACTTCCTCTCCTACAGTTTACCTGAACAAACGCACGTAAATATCGATTTGGCATGTAGACATGCATTAACACCCGTCAACCGGCAGAGCCAGGAGCTGACGGCACATCCAGGCGCAGACTCGGTAAGTTTTTTCATACTTGACAGTGGTGTAGGAAATTATCATTTTCGCCAGTTTTGATAAAATCTTGGAAAGAAATATCGGTTGATTTTAAAAGCCAAATGAATTCCGCACATGTCCGTTGTTTTGTGAAATGGTAGAAGGGATAATAATTTTTTATTGCGATTCAATACGGAAGTTTGTGATGAAATCTTGAAGTTCTGCGTTTTATAGGAAAATGCTCCATAGATCTGAAAATCTTCATAAATCTGTAGGTACTTTTGGCAAAAAACATCATTCCCCTGGCAATATGTGAAATATTAGCACTAACAGACTTTTAATAAATTTGAGAGGGCTTCGTGAATAGAGTTGGGGTATGGAAATAAGCAGGTCCATGGAGCAGAAGGAGAATTTTTTGGCGGTGACCAGGAGCAGATATAATCAAGTACGAAAAATCGTTTGATGTATTGTATTGACACTCTTTTACTTCTTCAAAAGTGTTAGTATAGTTTTATAGTGATAGTATTGTCCGTCCGTATGTCTGTTCATGTAATAAATTATACAGAAATCATTACTAAAATTACTAAAGGAGTTTTGTAAGCTTGTGATGCATAAACTTGTATTAGTTAACGGAATTATCGCTGGTTATTATTCATTTGCCACACTGATCGTTCACAGAAAATAGCACCTCAAAAAACCGAAAACGAAAGTTGAATAATTGAAGTAAATTTCACCCCAGATAATGTTTAAATTCATTTCTCCGTCATTATTTTATCAATTTCTGTAAACTTTACAAAATTGTGAGCCAATTATATCTGGTTTTAAAGCAGTACAGTTAAACCTGTATTTAACAGCCTACTTAAGTAGTGACAAAAAGTGGACGCTTAAAACAGGTGGCTTTGAAAGAAAGGTTAAAATAAAAGAAGATGTCAGCTTAGGACATATTCAAAGTGATTGTTTGAGAAAGGTGGTTGCTGAATGCAGATGGTTGCTAAAGGAGGTTAAATTGTATTTGCTTTTTTCTGCACATTGTGTTTTGGTTAAATTTGCGATGAAGTGTAGATTAAAGTTTTTTATCTTTACGAATTTGTTGATATTTTCCAGTAAAACAACATTTTTCTTAGGGCAGATTAACACGGGCGGTTATAGGGGACGTATGGCGGTTTGGGAAGAAGCTTTCGCTGGTAAAAAGAGGGGGGGGGGGGGTACCTCCTAAAAGACCCCCCCCCCCCCTATTTTCCGGGGGTGTTTTTTTAACTGATGTGTAGCTGTTGTGACAGGTTTTTCAGTATACCGAAATAAACAGAAGTTGTCAAAACTGTTCAGACTTTGTTTCATTTCTTATTCATGGATCCCCAGCACTGGCCTGAAACTTGCAAAAAAAACTTGAAAGTTTGAAATTAGAAAATATGTCAGACATACATCGAAAGTTGGTATCACAGCTGGTAAGAGACTATAGAAACAATATTTCTACAATCCCTGAACGTTTGAAGTGATCTGGCTGATTTTAAGAGAAACATTTACAGTGAAGTTTTCGGCAAATTATGACCCGAAATTCCGACAATTTTAGACGTTTTGTTCATATAACTCAAGAAGGGTACACTTATTGCGTTTATTCATTAGCAGTATACGTTTCATTTCATCAGTAAGAAATGATTTAACTCTAAAGATGATTGTTCTATCATGTGAGAACGTCTATTAAGATGAAACAACCAGCTTCCTCGTTCCTCGCCTCGCAGTCAAACTGAGTCTCAGTGTTATTTCATTTCATTAGTAAGAAATGATTTAACTCTAAAAATGATTGTTCTATAATGTGAGAACGTCTATTAAGATGAAACAACCAGCTTCCTCGCTCCTCTCCTCGCAGTCAAACTGAGTTTCATTGTTATTTCATTTCATCAGTAAGAAATGATTTAACTCTAAAAATGATTGTTCTATAATGTGAGAACGTCTATTAAGATGAAACAACCAGCTTCCTCGCTCCTCTCCTCGCAGTCAAACTGAGTTTCAATGTTATTTCATTTCATCAGTAAGAAATGATTTAACTCTAAAAATGATTGTTCTATAATGAAACAACTAGCTTCCTCGCTGCTCTCCTCGCAGTCAACTCTAAAGATGATTGTTCTATAATGAAATAGCTAGCTTCCTCGCTCCTCTCCTCGCAGTCAACTCTAAAGATGATTGTTCTATAATGAAACAGCTAGCTTCCTCGCTGCTCTCCTCGCAGTCAAACTGAGTTTCGGGGTTCTTTCACTTCATCAGTAAGAAATGATTTAACTCTAAGAAATGATTGTTCTATAATATGAGAACGTCTATTAAGATGAAACAGCTAGCTTCCTCGTTCCTCTCCTCGCAGTCAAACTGAGTTTCAGTGTTATTTCATTTCATCAGTAAGAAATGATTCAATTCTAAAGATGACTGTTCTATAATAAAACAGCTAGCTTCCTCGTTCCTCTCCTCGCAGTCAAACTGAGTTTCAGTGTTATTTCACGTTTACACTCCTATTTTTACCATCAGAACAACTCAGAAACATTGTTATATCAACATTTTATGACAATTTCCAACTGCCCGGTCGAGTCGCGGAAAGTAAAAAAGTGACTTGGACTCGATCCCATTTTTCGGCGCATACAAAAGTCTCGATCAAACTAACAAATGTTTGTGTAGTGTGATACTAGTTCTACAACTGGTGTGAGTTTCAAACAATTCGGTTGATAAGAGCCGTTTCCACAGATGAAATTTGGAGACTAGGTTTTCGGCAAATTTTGGTCCGAAATTCAAACAAAAATCAGGCATTTTTCCGTGTTTCTACAATATAGTTAATTCTAAATACATCAATTGCATTTGTTCATGTGCACTACACGTTTTCCAACCATTTTTAACAATCAAAACAGCTTAGAAGCATTGTAAGATCAAATTTTAATGACAATTTTTCAAGACTCGGTCGGGTCTTGAAAACTGAAAAACAGGTCTCGGTATTTGAGTGATATTGCAGGATATAGACAAAAGTTTTTGAAACTAAAACTATGCCTGTGCAGCGCTACCTCA
This sequence comes from Corbicula japonica, assembly GCA_038501625.1. Classification (NCBI taxonomy): domain Eukaryota; kingdom Metazoa; phylum Mollusca; class Bivalvia; order Venerida; family Cyrenidae; genus Corbicula; species Corbicula japonica. Next base: position 106,177 of record JAZAYU010000833.1, read on the forward strand.
GAGCAAGACGTTTGGAAAGTTTCATCAGTTTTTATTCAGTAGAAAACAAACGGCAGATGAAACTTCGCGACCTATTTTGCAAGTCTGAAAAGGACTCGCGATTGTGTATTTTCGCCTGTTGCCGTTCTATTTCACATAAATTCATGCGGTAAAAACTACTAAGAGGTGGGTTCCTCGATGTTTAACCCTTTTCTAATCATTTGCACAAACAGAATAGGCTAGTTTATGTTATTTTCAACAATACCGTTTTGTCAGACTACCGCGAAAACGTTACTATTGTGCAAACGGCTGCTCATACAGCTTCTTTTCTGAAAATGATTCGTGACGTCATCAACCTTGGAGAGTCGCAAAGCGCGTACGTTTGAAATGTTTGTGAAGGGACAGACTGGGGTTGTTTTTTTAGTGAAATTAAGGATTTATTGGAAGGATTTAGCAAACAAATGTGAGTAAACGCATTGTAAACTTGTTCTTTATCTGTGATAATTTTATGAGACCGATTCGTTCGGTACATTTTGTGAAATCCGAGCTTTTTCTGTTAACAAGCAGACGTTCGTTATGGCGGCCATCTTGGAAAAAATAGATTTCGCTCTGTTCTGGCTCTGTTCTCGGCTCTGTTCTCGGCCAGTTTGTGAAATTGTTTTATGAAATCATTCAGAAAACTCAGCCCTCATATTACTAGACCCGAATTTTGAATTTCTGTCAAGATATTTTCGTTATTTTGGAATTTCGAAATCGGCCGCGAGTCTGCGAAAATTCTGAAACCACTGCCATCGTGTAGATCAAATTTTTCTGAGTAAAAGGAATACCCGTGTCGCAGGTCTAGCTCAAAAAATGACTTGCTGGCGAATTTTTGAAAATATTTTAACTGATTTTCTGTTTTACGTTTTGCCCGGATCGATCCCAGACTCAGGGCAATCGTTGAAAATATTTTTTCAGTAATAATTTCACGAAGCCTAAGCAATCTCAGTGTCCTAGCTAGATGTTTGAAGCTCCAGATTTTTTATAGAATTTTTTTTCATTGATTTAGGACGACAGCTGTACGTCTGTCGTACGCTTTACATATGCATTTGACTCTGATCGTACCCAGACTACCAGGGATCGTTGAAAATATTTTTTCAGTAACAAGTTCACGAAGCCTAAGCAAGGATTGAAGCTCTGGATTTGTTAAAAAATGTTTTTGCGTGATTTTGGATTTCAACGACAACTGAATATGTGTCGAAGCTCGACATCAAAATTGTTTCGACAGATCTGATTTTGATTGATTCATTTTTTTCAGGTTGCTTGATGTTGTGGAATGTTTGGCTACTAGAAGGAGAGCTGATTGCCGGTGTTTGAAAACAAAAAGCTTAGACAGGTAAGTATATGCAAATGCGTCTTAAAATTTGTACCCATTTTTTTTAAATTGGAAATTCTAACAATAGTGATCGTGCAATCTTTGAACCTACAGATCGGAGTCACAGCGTTCAGTTTCAAGCAGGTTAGAAATTATCTCACTAGATAGATTCTTGCAAAGTACTGAATGCTAGATAGGTTCTTGCAAAGTACTGAAAGTGTATCAAATGTCATGTTAAGTAAAACAAAAAATGGTGAGTAAACTGTTTATTATCACTGACTAGAATTCGATAGTTTTCTGGATCATTTCAGGTGCTGAATCGACAAGGTGACTCAATGTTGAAATGCTATGCTACTAAGATGAGAGCTGACTGTCTGCATTGAAGACAAGCAAAAGCTTCTACCAGCAGTTCATCGCAAACAGTAGGTATAATCTTGTTTTCAGAGCTAGTTTAACATCCATGTAATTTGCACTTACAGACTATGCAATCTGCACTACCAGATCAGGATCATAACGTTTGCTGCAAAAACTAGGAAGATAGATGCATCAAAGCACTGAGAGTGAAGCATATTCTCAAATGCTTCGTTCAAGTTATCACTCTTATTGTTACTAGGATTTTGATAGATTTATGCATCATTTCAGGTGCCAAATTGACATGAATGTAGTGTGAAGCTGATGTGTTTGAATACTGGTAGTATGTTACAGTGGCTGTGTTGCTGATACAAACAAGCAGACAAGCTGACATAGTAAGATGTTTTTATTTTTATACACTCACAAAAAACAAGATAGTGAGCAATTATGCAATGAAACTGGCCAGTCGAAGAGGTAACAGCTAAAGAGGACTGAGTATAACAAATAGAGCTTGGTTTAATTTAAGTTGTTTCATGATGTTCACTTTTGCATATCGAAATAAACGTACAATCAAAAATCATCTTTTGGTTAGTTCCAAAAAGTGTAGAAGGTAAGTTGTAGCTATGCAGGATACACATTCATCAATCTGACTGAGACACTCACTTCTCACAAAAACCAATGTCTTTTTAAATTCCAAATCACACTTTTTCTCATTGAATCAAAATCTCGATGGAGGTATGTTTTCACAAAGATGTAACTACAAGGTACATTCTCTACGTACAGCCTAGTTTCATTCGATTGATATGCACTCTTTGTCATAGCATGCAATCAGATGATAACCATCATTACTCAAACTCAAATGATTTATCATTTTCAGCTGTGCAACAAAGATGTTGAGCATACGAGACAAAGTCGAAATGAGCAAAAGTTGTGGAACAGAGGGTTGTTGCTTCAGCAAATGCTATGAAGTTGTTGTGTTCTGCTCGAAGACTGACAGAATGCCATTAAGAGAAAATCAACAATAGACAAGCTGAGCTGGTAAGAGTACTTTTCAGGAACACAGAAACAATACGTACTAGAAATCTAGCATCTATATGTCAAAAGTTTTGTTAAGATAAATCCTCCTTAAGGCTGATCAAAGAGGCTTTTAGAACATTCGCATTCACAACACACAGCTTAACATGAAACATGTAACAAATAAAAGGTGTCATTTTTGGCTGTTTTACGGCATAAATGCTGCAGACTGTAACAAATCTTTTGTGCTATTAACTCCCTTTTATGATTATAAACTAATTTCAAACCAGTTGCAATGTCAATTTTTGTGGTGGATACTATATATGAAAACTTGAGACATTCCATATTTGTGGATCACTTACTGGGTCGATTCACCCAGGGTCGGGTAGGTAGAACCTTTACCGGCCAAAAATGAGTTATCAGTTATCTTTGAACAACCTCAAGTTTTCATATTTTTTCAGATGTTGATCACCAATGCTGTGCTACCATGATGAAGTCGAACTAAGCAGAAGCAGATGAACAAATGTTGCATAAAATCAGGTACTTAAAAACAGTAAAAAGAGCAAATTGTTAGATTGTCATACAATACGACAAAAGTAGCTCTTCTCAGTTGTTTAAATACCAGTTAAAAATCAGTGACAGATCACATTACAAGCACGAAGCTTCATTCTTCATGAAGTACTGTCACAAAGTACAGAAAGCTTTCCTCTACTGCACAGTTACAAATCTGACTCATTTTTGGCCGATAAAGGTTCTACCTACCGACCCTGGGTGAATCACAATTGGAAGCTCTCAGTTTCATGTATAAATCAGTTTATGACAAAGCACTTTCGTGACATTAAAAGCCTGAACTCAGATTCTAGTTATATTCAACTCAAAGTTTCGACTTTTTTTCAGACTGATTTTTAAACAATGTCAAGCAGACAAGACAGTTCTAAGGTGATCGGAAGCTGATGTACACAGTCATGATTGATAGCAGCAGCATTCTGAAGGTACAAACTGTTTTAAAATAAGTCATTTGCTAAACTCACTTACATGTTTCTGGGCTGCTTACCAGTACAACAAACTAGCTATTCTCAAGACATGTTTAGAGTACATTGTTTAACAATGAGCTCTGAATGTGTAGTCTTTATTCAGCTTAAGCTATTAAGTTTAAGCATCATCTGTCACAAATCAGTGCATTTTGAGTTCTAATAATCAGCTACGAAGCATCAAATATGAAGAACTAAATCTGAGATACATAGAAAAGTCGAACCGAAATCATCAAACTATTGTTAACTGCCTGAAATCAGATTCTATTTACGTGCAACTCAAAGTTTCGATGTTTTCAGATTTTTGAACAATATCGAGTAGACAAGACAGTGCTGGGATGATTGGAAGCAGCAAGCTGATGCACACAATCATGTTTGGTAGAACAGCATTTTGAAGGTACAAAATGTTTAAGGAGATGTCATTTGTTAAACTCGGTTGTAAACATGTGTCTGTGCTGTTTACCAGTACGACAAAGTAACTATAATCACGACATGTTTAGAGTGCAAATCGTAACACGGGGCTCTGAATGTACAGCCTGTATTCAGTTGAAATCGTTCTTCACAAATCAGTGCATTTTGAGTTTTAATAATCAGTTAAGAAGCATCAAATATGAAGAAGTGAATCTGATATGCATAGAAAAATGTCGTTGTCCTAATAGTGCTAACCGCGAAGGATACACTCAAATTGTTACAAGCTAGCGATAGTTTCACTTAAGTCAAATTCAAACAGCTGTTTTGTGCAAATGTGCTCATTGCCAAAAAGAATTTGATCGACCGAGTAGATTTTGTTTGAGCTGTCTTCTTATTTGCTTTCAGATCAGGCAAAGCAGTGACAGAAGCCTACCTCCACAGAACATCTCACGACACATCGTTTTCTATATGATAAACTGATCAAGTTTGATTTAATGATCTCAATGTCTTGTTCTTCTTGTTATCCTCTCAGAGAAAGTGACGGTTACAGGGTGTTTGAGATTACAAAGACACAGAGATATTGTGACTTGTTTATTGCTTGTTTGCATATTTTTTTCTTCGATGGGGAGAGAGAGTGAACCAATAAATGAAGATGTATGAATGTGCAGGCTCGTAAAAGCAGCCAAATGTTGTTGACAGGGCGTTCTCTTTTTTTGTGACTGCAAAACAGTTTGATCCCAAAAACTTGAAAAGCCACTTGAACTGTAGTATTCAGTTCAATTTTTGTCGCACAATGTGTCGTTCAATTGCTGACCGGACCGCTGAACGAGCTCATTGCATGCGATGTATAGTGTATGATAAATCTGGACCAAAAATCTGGATTTCTCATAACGTAAAAATGCTTCTTTCTTCTCGATGGCCACAACCTATTCATCCAACCTGAGTATCTGAATACGATCTGTTCAGAGTTTCATTTTGTGCAGTGTCGTTCTTTCACTTGCGAATGAGCTCACTGCATACGATGTATAGGTATGATAGATCTGGAGTAAAATCTTGGATTTCTCATACTGTCACAAACGTTAGTCTATCTCAGCCATTCAGAATCAAAATCAGTTTGTCATATAGGAACATACTTTTCCTTCAAGATGGTGGCAACCTGTAGTCTCAAGTTAGATTTAACACATGGTAACATGCTTTTAATTGTCGATGGTCAGAACATGTAGTCCCAACGAACAAGTCTGAAAGTTAAAATGAGTTTGTCGTTCAATCGCATGAAATGAATTTGGTTTCTCGTACAGTAACAAGCCTTTGCCTATCGATGGACGCAATCTGCAAACAAGAACAGGTTGCGACCATCGACAGACTAAAGTTTGTTACCTTACTGTGAAATGAAACGTTAACCATACGTGAATCTTACTTGAACTACAGGTTACACTAGCTTTTTGGACTGTAAACATATGAAACCGCGAGGCGAAACTAGGTGGCGTTAGCTCGACTCTTAGTGTCTGTGACGGGCTGCGGTTAGGACACTAAGGGAAAGTCGCCTCGTACGCAGTGATGATACGACATTGGCATGGACTGCCGAGAGCATAACAGTATAAAACGTGAAGGTTCTGTGCCTCCTTTGAACCTGATTAGCGACTGTTATCTAGCTTAGGCGGGCACACGGGCTATATTGCATCCTCGTCAATGAAGTGCCTTTGTCGTTATTTCATCAAAATTTTCATTAATAGCAACATACTTCTAATTCTCGATGGTCGCAACCTGTAGCTCCGACTGAGTTCTTTTACAAAACGAACGACAAAAGCGCATTTTCAATTCAGACCTACTCGAGCTTCCTCAATTTGTCAGTGGTAGCTTTTTGTCAGTTAGAGCATCTTGTTGTCAGTACAGCCAACCTAGTGTCGGTTGATCATTTTCACAAGATAGGTCTGAATTGAAAATGCGCTCTTGTCGTTCGTCTTGTAAAAGAACTCAGTGGAAAAGATATATGGGGTACGACAAACCAGGACTACAAGATGCGACCATCGACAATCAAAAGTCTGTTCCTATTTAACAAATCAACGTTCCGACAAACAGTACTGCATACATGTCACCGAGTTCAAACATTTGAGCTTCGATGATGTGCATCGCTATTCTAGTAAGACAGCCTATCTTACCCAAAGTGTTTTTTCTGTCGATGATGAACGAGATTGTCAAGTAAGATAGTATGATGCAGTGTCTTACTATCTTACTCGATGTTCCTCAATTTATCTGAAACAGCATTTTTTGTCAGTAAGAGCATCTTTTTGTCAGTTCGACCCACCAAGTATCGGTTTATCATTTTTTAACAATACATGAAGTAAGACAGTATGACGTGTCAGTAAGAGCATTTTTCTGTCAGTTCGGTCCATCAAGTATCAGCTTATCATTTTTGCAAAAACGATACATGAAGTAAGATAGTATGATGTTGTGTCTTACTGTCTTACTTGCTATTCCTAAATTAACAGTAACAGCATTTTTTGTCAGTAAGAGCATTTTTCTGTCAGTTCGACTCTCCAAGTATCAGTTTATCATTTTTGCAAAACAAGTCATGAAGTAAGATAGTATGATGTGGTATCTTACTGTCTTACTTGCTATTCCTCAATTTATCAGTAACAGCATTTTTTGTCAGTAAGAGCATTTTCTGTCAGTTCGACTCTCCAAGTATCAGTTTATCATTTTTGCAAAACAAGTCATCAAGTACGATACTTTGATATGGTGTCTTACTGTCTTACTTGCTATTCCTCAATTTATCAGAAACAGCATTTTTTGTCAGTAAGAGCATTTTCTGTCAGTACAGCTAGCCTGGTATCAGTTGATCATTTTCGCAAGATAGGCTGTCTTACAAGTTGCATTACAAAAATATGCATCCCTCAATTCTGATTGGCTGATTTTAATAATGCATTGTATCCCTCGATTCTGATTGGCTGAGTGAATAATGCATTACATGCTGGGGTATATAAACTTCTGCACGCAATATTCTGCCTCTCTCTGCCACAATTTTTTGGACTGACTGCTAAGAGCTACCCTGCTCAAAAAATTGTTCAAGGCAGATTGAGCTGTCCGAGGTTCTCACTGAGAATTTCGGTCGATGACTGGTAACTGTCATCACTTTGGCTACTTTGGCTTCTCGATCCTATCGAGAACGTCTTAATGCGTTCGGCAATTGCAAGGGGTCCACCAGAAGTGAGAGGTGTCATACATATGCGTACTGCTGTAGGGCGGGTCGGCCTCCTCCTAAACACGAACAGAAGAACGTGTGGCCGATCGTCCCCCTGATCAGCACGAATTATTTTCTTCTGGCTGTACAATGACACTGACTCGCTGGTCGATCTGACGACTCTCAATGCTTCGAGTGTATCTCAGCTGTCGAGAGTATCGACTACTCTTTGGTCAATCCTTGTGGTTGGCAAAAGAGAGCCTTGCAGTTGTTCTGCTCTTTACTTGAAGAGTAAATCGAGCGGACTTGCGAATGCAGGTGCTGGAGTGGTAGCAAGTTATCATTTCATCGATCGACAATTGTCAGTTAAGCTTGCCCAAGCTTGTCCGATACTTTTTGTGATCAAGTTTTGACCAAGTAGGACACGTCAGCTGAACGTTGCTGCTCTTTCCTAAAAAGAGAAATGCTCATTCAGCGATGTTAGATGAGCGGTCGGGCACCCGTAATGTACATCGGACGATCGTCTCTGCTTTGCAAGGCTCGGCAATTCTGCTTCTGAACAAGAAGAAATGATTGTAGAGCTCTGTTATTTTGGAATGACAGCTTTTCTTCTAGAAGGTGTCTTCCACCACGACAGGACTGTGTTAGTTTCATAAGCTCAACGGTGCTGCTCTTACTTGCTAAGAGAATTGATCGTTGTGCTATGATATTGAACGAACACTGGAGTTCGATTCATGCATGTTAGGACTCGTCAGCTCGGCGATTCTGCTTTGTTAACCAAAGAAGTGGTCGATCGAGCGACGATAATGAGCAAACGGACCGTAATGTACCTCGGACGTTTGACTCTGCTTGGTAGGCTCAAAACACGATGCTGCTTCTAACTTTGTTAGAAGAATTGATCGTTGTTTTTGATGTTATTATGAAAGATAGTGCGCTGTCTTTCTGCATGACTGGACGTATCCCGGCCTAACTTTGTCGCTCGGCAAAGCTGCTCTCAATGAGAAGTGCTTGTTGTTCAGACAATATGAAACAGATCTGTAGGATGCATCAACTCTACAGTGCTGCTCTTCCTAGAGAAGAGAATTGACTGTCGAGTGATGATACTTGAGCAAACGGACCGTAATGTACCTCGGACGTTTGACTCTGCATTTAGGAGAAGCTACGACGTTACTGCTTCTTAGCTTGCTAGAAGAAATGTACGTCGAAGCTGTCTTATGTAAATGCTTTCGACCAGGTGGCTGATCGTGAAGCTCGTTTGTTAATTGAATGTCTTAGTCTCGACAGGCTCTAGCTCGAGAAGAGTCTGAGAAGACAGAGAGATTCAGTTGCAAACAAGAAATGTGATCAGTCACCAGATCGACAGCTTTTCACGTTCAGCCAAAAAGCCGTGCTGAACGTGGGGAAAAATAAGAGATGTCTTGTTTTTCTCTAACGCAGCCAACAGTGTCTGATTAAACTGTTGTCGGTCCCAAGCCCGATTGAATGCGGAGGGGAGAAAAACAAAACAAGCAGAAGCATAAGTTTGAACATATTTGCAATTTTGGAAAAAGAGAAGGATTGTTGTGACATTACTTCATTCTTGAATTTGTCGTTGTCGAGAACAGTCGCAAAATGTCAACCCTGAACAAACTTACAATCGTTACTTGTGAATGTGGTGCAACTTTTATGAAGGAAAACAGAACAAAACATTTGAAATCAGCTCGACACCGAGCATCGATGTCTTCGACAAAAAATGATGTTGGTGCTGAGTCAAAATCTAATAAACAAGGATCAGTTTTCTACTGTTCGTGGAAAAACAACATACCTCGAAAGACTAAACACGGAGATCGCTACTTCGAAAGAAACGTCAAGTATCAGATTTGTGCTGCTTTTAAAAAGCATTGTAAACGCATAGACAGTTTTGCCGTTGGAAATGAGTGGGAGATGATGAATGAATCAGCATACAGTCGACCGTTTGGAGCAGCTGCAATCAGTTCGCAGACTCGTTGTGTGATCAGGATGAAAGACAAACAGACTGTCGATGAATTCAGAAACTTTCTTCAAACTTTAGATGTCAAACAGGTCGACCAAGTTAAACTGTCAGTGAGTTTGAAAGACGACATGAAGTCTGTAACAAAAGATGACGTGCGAGCATTTGTTCAAGGTTTTCATACGACTTTGGCTAGTACACGTTGGAAGGCTCATCATTACGCCAGAGAAGTTAGTGGGTTATACAAACTGGACTGGAGTGACATAGTACCATCTCAGATTCCAACATCAGAACGAAGAGTGTTTGAACAAATTTTCAACAAAGAGAACAAGCAGAATCAACTTGAATACAGATACGAAATCGCAATGTCGACCAAACTGCGTTGGTGGCAAAAAACTGCTGTCGAACTTATCGAACGTTACGACGACAGTAGGACAGTTTGGTGGTTTTTTGACAGTGAAGGGAATACTGGCAAGTCTTTTCTTGGTGAGTGGTTCGTGAATTTAGATGGAATCAAACTGGAGAACGGTCGCAGCCAAGACATAGCAATGGTTATTCAAGATCAAAAATATGTCGTGTTTGACTTTTCTAGACAAATGGTCGGTCACATCAATTACAGTATCATCGAGAACTTAAAAAACGGCCGGGTGTTCTCAAGTAAATATCACAGTACTAGCAAGGTTTTGGAGAAAATCCCGACTGTGATTTGCTTTGCAAATCGCAAGCCTAACACTGGACCAAACACACTGAGTGTCGACAGATGGCGAATCTTTGAAATTATTTCAAATGATCAGGGTGGACATACTTTGGTTAGAAAAGCTCCTTGATTGCATGTAATAAAAATGTTTAAATTGTAATATGCTCTTGTTCTAAAAAATGTCTTGTCAGCGATGCATGATTGGTCTCTAGTTTCCCGCCAGTAACAGAGTACATAAGCTGTGTGTGTTTAAAACAATAAGTCATTCTGATTAAGATCTTCACTGAAGAAGCAAGATTCAAACATGGGTAACTCATCTAAAAAGATCGCTGTGGAACCTGTTAGCAATGACTTGGTTGAAAGTAATATTGAACGACGACAGACAGAGAAAGCTTTGACCGAATTCTGCGCTCGTAGAGGACGTGTATGGAGAAGACCAACAAGTCTGAGATTGAACAACGTTCGATCCACGAGGAAAGGAGAAATAAAGTTAACAGTGAGAAATTCCATCGTGACTTCGTCGTCGTCAGCCTTGCTGAAGAAAGTGAACAATGTTAATTCTGGCTGGAAAGTCAAGATGAACAATTTGTATCCTGATCTGTCAGAGTTTATGTAAACGGAATCTCGACAAATTCAGAAACGTTGTATACAAAATGGAGTTTCTATTGTATAAGATTGATTGTTGTTGCATAGAAGAATGTTAATTAAACTTGTTGAAACCAATTTTTGCTTTGTCTTGTCTTATCAATAACAAGTTTGTTTTTTGCTAGCTTTGTTGTCCCATATGGCCATAACAATCCAACAATACTAGTGAAGGCTAGTCCGCCTTTAGGCTAGTCCTCCTGTAGGCTAGTCCGCCTGTAGCGGTATAAAAGTCTGAGCTTGGTGTACTTGTGTCATTCTACATCTTGCATTCAAACTGAGTAGCCGCATCTTCACAACAGCTTCATCCACAATATCTATTATACAGATTATACAGTTCTAACATCGGCAAAGTAGGTAACACTTTAAGTCAATGTTTCTTCAGATCGATTGCTTGAGAATGTAAATTGAAGTTTTCGCTTCGAGTCGTACGATGAAACTGCTTCTAAACAAAATATTTCTTTTGTTTTTCAGAACCATGTCATACCGTTATGTGTGTATGTTCGAAGACTGGGACAACGAGGTTATGCAGACAAAACGATTTGTAGCCAAGTCGTCGTCAGACAAATACGTTTGCATGACTGAAGACTGGGGAGAAGAGATATCTAAACGTATGGCGATTAGGTCGACGTCAGACAAATATGTTTGTTTAATGAAGATTGGGATGCAGAAATCGACGATCTTGAGGAATCTGACGATTACAAAAGACATTTGCGTCGTGGGCACTCCAGGTGGAGTTTGAAGAGCGCCAGAACAGCCATATTTAGATTTTATAAACCTTTCATTTATCAAAATAAAATTAGTTTGATATGTAATCATGTCTTTGTGTTACTGAATCCTATGACTTGTATATGTTTATCCAACGTTCACGAAGTCCCACGAACTCCAGACATGATAAACTTATCTGATGATTCCCAAATCTTAAAAATCGCACTACTAAACATGCCTGAGTTGAGGGACGAATTCCAATAGAGAGCCAGGTGGGGGAGCAATGAACTAAAAACAAACTCTACTCCGTGGGCAGCGAGAAGACAAAAATAAATTTAGATTGCAACGTGGTTTTGACAATCTGACCAACAACTCCAGTCATGGGAAAGGAGTTCCTTGCAAAAGACAGTATAACATTGGGTTATGCAGCCAGCCAATGTCCATGCTGCCTCTTTCTATGAACTTTTCTTATCTGTCACTGCAATGTGAATCAGGTCTTAGGAATAAGTGAAATCAAGACAGTTTACTTGTTTGGGTTTTTATTAACATAACATGTAGATACAAGTTTGCATCTTGTTGTTCAAACAACGAAAAGATATGAGTCTAACTAGTCTGTTTTCTCCGTAAACTTGACCAAATTTAGGATTCTCTTGGTGATGTGAAGTGCATAAATGTCGTAGAGAGACTGATTGCATTCAGCATCTAAAGCAATTGGTAGGAAACGTGAGAAGACGATCACTTTTGGACGATGATTCAAAAATGTACAAGCATTGATAAGCGATAAGTTCACACGATTCGACGTTTCCCTGCTGTAGTCGAACGCAATCAAAGGTCTAACTGTGTTCGGCAATCTTTCAGGTCCGTCACCAGAGATGACAAAAGCTTGGCCTCTAGTCTCCATAATGTCTACTATATACACTTGGCCATTGTTTCCTCGAGAGTCGTGGATCCACAATATTTTATCAGCAGGTTGATCTTTTATTAGCTGGACCAACTGTTTATGCCAGTTCTGCACAATTTGATCCCGATAATACTTGAAGGCTGACTCGAAGAGAGAGCGGTTGTGTCTTGTGATCGTATTTGCAATCGGTTGGTTGTAGTCGACTGTTTTGTTGCAGGAAGCGTACGTCGCAGCACGATACAATGTCGAAGTATCTGATAAAGGAAATCCTCTGAACATTGCAAACTTGTCTCGATTAGTGATCCGTCTAACCGAAACCCTGACGTTCTTGCATCGTATCAAGCTGTCGGGTTGACGTATCCGCAGTGATTTCAGCAACTCTCCAAAGGCTTTCAAACTCATCTTTTTCTTCGTTTTAATAAGTGCGTGACAGCGAGACGTGTGGTCGATCAAAAATTCGTTTCCAATCGCTATTCCTGTTATCTCAGACTCTCTTCTCCAGATCTTCTTGCAAAGTGGATACTTCATAGATGATTTCCAAGAACCTTTGCTAAGTGGGTACTTCATAGATCGTGTCCAAGAACAATAAAACAGTAAACCACGACCACAATCCTTCTTGTCTTTGTGTTTCACTCCTGTAGGTGGCATAGAACCTACTTCGCGACGGTTCTCCCAATTCAGATGCTTCTTTGATTTGTTATGTCGAGCTCTGTTCTTCAACGAAAACTTTTTCCCACATGCACATGTAATTTTCTCGTTCACGTTACACCTGGCCATGGCTGCGCTACAAGTGAAGCTCCGCATATGGGACAAGACGTTTTCAATGACAAAAATTCCAATTGAATTATCTTGAAGAAACTAACGATCGAAAGTACGAGGTACAAGTAAATCTACTGAGATAAACCAAGACTGTTTATGACTTCGGAGATTTCAGAACTATCACATCGACGAAGAAGATCTTAGATGTGATTGTGCATACTCGCCTGATCTCTTGACGTAACCATCAAACGAAAAAAGAGATATCATTCAAGTTTCATCATGTAACTTCTTATAGGCAACTTCATGTTCATCGTCGATCGAGAAAAGAAGCAATCGACTGTTGATTCATTCAGATAGACTTCTCAAGAGTCATTTTCAAGGTTTCTTGATTCAACTAACAACAGAAAAACGAGGTACATTCAAATCTATGACTTGCGAAAGATCGACAGACCATTGAGATTAACTAGAAACCTTCTAGTCAGTTCAAATGTTTCTTGATTCAACTAACAACAGAAAAACGAGGTACATTCAAATCTATGACTTGAGAAAGATCGCCAGACCATTCAAGCTGCGATTCACATCCAAGAGTCATTTTCAAGGTTTCTTGATTCAACTAACAACAGAAAAACGAGGTACATTCAAATCTATGACTTGCGAAAGATCGACAGACCATTGAGATTAACTAGAAACCTTCTAGTCAGTTCAAATGTTTCTTGATTCAACTAACAACAGAAAAACGAGGTACATTCAAATCTATGACTTGAGAAAGATCGCCAGACCATTCAAGCTGCGATTCACATCCAAGAGTCATTTTCAAGGTTTCTTGATTCAACTAACAACAGAAAAACGAGGTACATTCAAATCTATGACTTGCGAAAGATCGACAGACCATTGAGATTAACTAGAAACCTTCTAGTCAGTTCAAATGTTTCTTGATTCAACTAACAACAGAAAAACGAGGTACATTCAAATCTATGACTTGAGAAAGATCGCCAGACCATTCAAGCTGCGATTCACATCCAAGAGTCATTTTCAAGGTTTCTTGATTCAACTAACAACAGAAAAACGAGGTACATTCAAATCTATGACTTGCGAAAGATCGACAGACCCTTGATTCAACTAACAACAGAAAAACGAGGTACATTCAAATCTATGACTTGCGAAAGATCGACAGACCGTTGAGATTAACTAGAAACCTTCTAGTCAGTTCAAATGTTTCTTGATTCAACTAACAACAGAAAAACGAGGTACATTCAAATCTATGACTTGAGACAGATCGACACACCATTCAAGCTGCGACTCACATCCAAATTTCATCAAATAACTTCATGTTCGTCGTCGATCAGAAAAGAAGCAATCGACGGTCGACATTCAGATAAACTAGAAATTTTCAGTCATTTGAAATGTTTCTTGATTCAACTAACACCAAAAAACGAGGTACATTCAAATCTATGACTTGCGAAAGATCGACAGACCATTCAAGCTGCGAACTAGAAATTCATCTTTTTACTCGAGTCAGTTCAAATGTTTCTTGATTCAACTAACAACAGAAAAACGAGGTACATTCAAATCTATGACTTGCGAAAGATCGACAGACCATTGAGATTAACTAGAAACCTTCTAGTCAGTTCAAATGTTTCTTGATTCAACTAACAACAGAAAAACGAGGTACATTCAAATCTATGACTTGCGAAAGATCGACAGACACGGTCGATTCATTCAGATTAACTAGAAACCTTTTTTGCTCGAGTCATTTGAAATGTTTCTTGATTCAACTAACAACAGAAAAACGAGGTACATTCAAATCTATGACTTGCGAAAGATCGACAGACCATTCAAGCTGCGATTCACATCCAAATTTCATCAAATAACTTCTTATAGGTAACTTCATGTTCGTCGCCGATCGAGAAGCAATCGACCATCGATTCATTCATCTTTTTACTCGAGTCAGTTCAAATGTTTCTTGATTCAACTAACAACAGAAAAACGAGGTACATTCAAATCTATGACTTGCGAAAGATCGACAGACCATTGAGATTAACTAGAAACCTTCTAGTCAGTTCAAATGTTTCTTGATTCAACTAACAACAGAAAAACGAGGTACATTCAAATCTATGACTTGAGAAAGATCGCCAGACCATTCAAGCTGCGATTCACATCCAAGAGTCATTTTCAAGGTTTCTTGATTCAACTAACAACAGAAAAACGAGGTACATTCAAATCTATGACTTGCTCGCCAGACCATTCAAGCTGCGATTCACATCCAAGAGTCATTTTCAAGGTTTCTTGATTCAACTAACAACAGAAAAACGAGGTACATTCAAATCTATGTCTTGCGAAAGATCGACAGACCGTTGAGATTAACTAGAAACCTTCTAGTCAGTTCAAATGTTTCTTGATTCAACTAACAACAGAAAAACGAGGTACATTCAAATTTATGACTTGAGACAGATCGCCAGACCATTCAAGCTGCGATTCACATCCAAATTTTTTCAAGTAACTTCTTATAGGTAACTTCATATTCGTCGCCGATCGAGAAACAAAGCAATCGACAGTTGAAGCGAATGTCTGTGTCAAAGTAGCCGAATTTTTTAACACAAATATCAACTGAAAAAGAGATACAAACTGATCTGGAAATCTGAACTACTTGAGAAAGATTGACAGACTATTCGAGCAGCGTTTCACTTCCAAGTCTCGTCAAGTAACTCCTTATAGGTAACTTAGTGATCAACGTCGAACATGAAAGAAAACATTCGACAGTTGATGTGAACTTCGAATCATTCTTAACAGATTTCTTGACTCAACCAACGACCGAAAAAAGAGGTACAAGTAATACCACCAAAACTGACCAAGACACTGATGATGACTTTAGAGCTTAATACAACATCATTAAAGAAGATCTTACATGAGCCGATTCAAATTGACAGATTTCATAACGCAGCTAACGACCGAAAAATGAGGTACATATCATATCTATATAGAATTCACATCATGCACAACGTCGAACGACAAGACATATTCTAGCCAGAATTCTTGTTGAAACCAACAATCAAAAACGAGATATAAACGTTTTATGGAAATCTGAACGACTTGAGAAAGATCGACAGACCATTCAAGCAGCGATTCACATTCACGTTTCTTCAAGGAATATCATATAGGTAACATTTAGACGTAACCAACAATCGAAAAAAGAGATACAACTGATCTGGAAATCTGAACGACCTGAGAAAGATCGACAGACCATTCAAGCAGCGATTCACATTCACGTTTCTTCAAGGAATATCATATAGGTAACATTTAGACGTAACCAACAATCGAAAAAAGAGATACTAACATATCTTAAAACAAACTAATCTCACATCATGCTTAACGTCGAATGGGAAGGAAGGCGATCGACAGTCGAAGCAGATGTCGGTGTCACAGAATGATGAACGAGGAATCAGAGCTTCCTCAATGGGAACCGACACAAATCTTTCTCAAATACTAAAATCTGAAAGTGTTGCCGAATTCAGACGTAACCATCAACCGACAAGAGGTACAAACATGTCTATATGGAAATCTAATCGACCTGATAAAGGTAACTTTAGAATCCCTGACGTAACCAAAGACCAAAATAAGAGGTACAATCACATCTATGAAACATATCTTTATCATATGTCACTTCATCCATAACGTCGATCGAGAAAGAAAGCGATCGACAGTCGAAGCGAGCATTTGTTTCACAGAAAGATGAACGAGGAATCAGAATATCCCCACTATGAACCGACACAAATCTTTCTCAAATACTAAAATCAGAAAGTGTTGCCGAATTCAGACGTAACCATCAACCGAAAAGAGGTACAAACATGTCTATATGGAAATCTAATCGACCTGATAAAAGTAACTTTCAGAGACGAGACCAACGACCGAAAAAGGAGCTACAAACATATCTTAATAGAAATCACATCATGCTTAACGTCGAACGGGAAGGAAAGCGATCGACAGTTGATGAACAAATGAGGAATCGAAACATCCTCAGTACGAACCGATAGAAAAGTTTCTCAAATAGAAAAATCTGGCAAGAAACACTATCCAGTTTTGTTGACGTAACCAACAATCGAAAAAAGAGATATAACTGATCTGGAAATTTGAGCGACCTGAGAAAGATCGGCAGACCATTCAAGCAGCGATTCACATTGTGCCATCAATTAAAACCTTTTAGGTAACTTTAGGTATCCTGCCGAAACCAACGACCAAAAAAGAGATTCATAACTTTTTATGAACATATCTCCATGCATAACGTCGATCTAGAAAGAAAGCGATCGACAGTTGATGAACAAATCAGAACATCCTAAATGTGAATCGTTAGGAAGATTTCTCAAATGTTTCCATTTGAATCAAGTCTACCAAGTCAATACTGTTTGTCAGATCTGGTTGTAATTTCTGTTTTACAAACTTTTTTAGTCGTATATCAGTTCAGATACATCCTCGAGTCCAATCTCAAAGCAAAGTTCACGGTAGAAAGTCCCGCTTAACAATACGACCGCCAGCTCGGTGACTAAACTGACTCACGGCCGATTTCAGTTTGCTGAAGTTTGATGAAGTTGAGAATCTCGTCGTTACCAAAGAAGTGTTTCTTTGAGTTCAACCAGAAAACACGATTCAATCGAGTTTCGATGTAAACCTTTCTTACAAACTCCCGAACGTCATCACAAATGATGAAGTCAAGATCTTCATCTTCACTGCTTAACGCATACTTCATCTCATCGAGAAGTTGTTCTCTCAACTTCGGCAGATTTGAAAAACCAAATTGTTCAAAGAGACATTTCTCTATCTGTTTATCCATGTTTAAAATCGCAGACTTTGACGAATTTGAGAGTTGCTAGTGCACATACTGAGACAACCATGACACTTTATACTCTCAGGTTGTGTATTTACATTACAATGGAGCTCTAGCCTTAGTAGATCTAAAAAATACTCAACACATTGACCGTTTATAGCTTTATTCGCATAAATGACTAACATTTTCTAACATGCAACAATCAAATACCATAACAATCAAAGTATACTCATTCCTAAGCTTCTCGTCCATGATTCCCAAATCTAAAAAATCCTACTACTAAACCAGCCTGAGTTGAGGGACGAATTCCAACAGAAAAATAAGGTGGCGCCGATTTGGAAGCCCACTTGGTAGGAAGTTTCGACTTGATCCTGAAGACGACTGCTAAAATCAATAACCGAAAGGAACGGAAACGAATGGGTTGAGCCGTCTCCGTTTATCGAATACGAGTTTGTAGTCTTTGGTCATGGTAGTTGTGAGAAGCTTGGTGCTGTTCTTATCTCTCTCGATGTTTGCTTGGTCACCAACTTTCACCACTTCGTCGTTGTTGGATGTGACCATCCTCTGAATGGTGTCGAAGTTGATGAGCAGTTGATTTTGATGATTCAGAGTAATTCCCCGAACCTTGCAACAAGTCTGCGTGCCATCCTCGTTCGGATGTTGCAACCTATACGCATAATTTTTCGGTCCACCTGTCACGAAAGTCTGAATGGAGTTATCAGGAACTTCGTCGGTTAGTTCACCTAAGAAGTCTCCAAGAGATGGCTTCCACTCGCCACGTCTTGAAAAGAAGACAATGGAGTCAGTGTCGCAGTACAGGACACGAGTATTGAGTCTAGACAGATATCTGTAGAGATGTAGACGTGCTTGCGCTGTGGTGTACGCAGCAATGACAACATTTGTCTTTCCTGAAGAGGTTGTGAAATCATCCTCTTGTTGCCAGTTAACAGCCACAGTATTGTCTGACACAAAGTTTAGGCCAGTAACTTTAGTGTTGCTTGCAGTAAGCTTGTCATAGAGAACGTTCGGATCATGAACGTACTGAATCTGCGGCATGTTATCTCGTTGCCCAAATTTCCCCCAGAAGCTATTCAACATCAGTTTTGCCAATGCTCGCATTCCAGGATTCTTGCAGATCTTATCATATTCGAGTTTGATGCCTTCCTTCTTGAAATACAGGCGAATGTACCGTTGCTTGTCTTCCTCTGATTTGCACCACGATGGCCATCCAGAACACTCTTGCTTGATCTTCAAAAATGTGTCGATGTACTCTGAGAATACTCCGCCAGTCCGTGTGTGTTCATGGTATTGAGAAATTCTGTCGAACTGCCAGACCTCGTAAATCTTTTCAACAACATAACCTTTCGTAACTGCTACTTTAACTTCATCTGTTACCCAGGTTCCAACAAATGCACGTTCATTGTCTGAATGAGGACAACGAGACTGATTTTTAGATTCAGCACAAGTCCTGCAGAGAGCAAACAGCAGCTTTCCGTTTATCTTACACGGAAGAACGGGAATGTATAACTCTCTTGGAGGAATGACTTTACATTTGACTAGACCTTCGTAGTGCGACAAATCCTGCAAATTTTCAGTAATTATCCTAGGATGACCTAATGGAACTTTTCCAGTTTTGTTGATGAACGGGTAAAGCGATGTCATATCGTAGTAATTGATTTCTTCAATATCTGTCGCTTCACGGTAGAGAGTAAATGCTTCCGTTCTTCCTCCATAGAAGGCATCTCGAGGTTGCAAAGGAGTGACAACATCTAAATTTTCTATGAAACTCTTCATATCAGAATCCTTTGAAACTCTCAGATCAAATTCAGACTCCCAGATGGAAACGTATTTGAAACCTTGTTCTTCGAGGAAAATTTTCTTATCCTGGGTCTCTTTGTACAGTTCTCCCATAGATCGACGTTTGAGAGGATTCAACGTGTCTGCAGAATACTTGTCTGGATTGCCATGCCAAAAATCACCGTGAAACTCTAGAACAACTTTCTCGCCTTCCACAGTTTCATAGTAACCATCCACCTTGTATGATCCAATGATTTTTTCACCACCATTTCTTGCATGCTGAATTTGTTGACCTGTAGAGTGGGAAATGTATCTTAACCATTGAATCGCTTTGACTGACTGTGTGTTCTCCGGATTGTAGCCTCTCGGAGGAATAATTCCAATCGTATCGGGTCTAAGAAAGTTAGACCTGAAGACTTGGTGGCAAGCTGAAGCTATTGTCGTACACTTTTGGAAAGGATCGACTGCAGTGATACTAAGAAAGTTTTTTCGAAACTTGAGGACACACTGACGAAGAATGTCAACATCTGATCGACAGTATCGAAGAAGCTCTGCTTGAAAGTCAAACACGTCGTTCTTGTGTTCTTCATACCATTTTAGAAAATGTGTTCTGTCTGCCACCATCATTGAATCAGGATTGTAGAACTTCAATTCTGGTAAATGATCTAAAATAACATTTTGGTTCTCTTTGCGATTGAACAAATGTGGAAAATATCCTTTTGAGAGTTCCTTCAGTCCGAATGTTGCCGGTAGCTTCGACAGTGCCATTGGCAAGAAATTCAGTGAGTCAATAATACGAATGTTTCTCTGAGTCACTTGCAGAGACATGATCTTCGATCCGTTCGGAACAATTTTTGGCTCAATATTGTTTTCGTGAAGATACTTCAGAATCGGATACGAATCGTATCCTTTGAAGTTGTGGCACAGAACTGCAGCTCCTTCGTTGAAGTCGGAGAAAAGCCACTGGCAAAACTGATATGCAGTTTCCTCTCCTCTGAAGACAAGCTCGTTCTTTCCACATATCTGGCAACCGCTCGTTTCAGTTACACCTTCATCCATACAATGTGTACAGACTTTATGAGCGACACACAGATTCGGAACATGTTCATAAGCTCCGCAAGTTCTCGACAGACAGTTTTTGCATTTTCCATTCTCGTCAGGCAGAAATCCTGATTCACATTGTAGTAAGTCATCTTGAGTGCACTCAAAGTCAAAGAAGATGAGTTTAGTGTATTCATCATCGTTTGCTCTCTTCTCTGGGAGCATGTAACATTGGTGATCTGCTGGAAAATAATCCTTACAGATCCTGCAGAAGATTTCTCCGCATATATGCTTTGTCTTACGCTCATTGGGCTTTACAGGTTTTCCGCAGTCTCTGCAAGCAAAGCATTTGGTACATGTTGAATTGCCTTTCCATGAAACACGTTTATGAAGGTCGAAACAAAGTTTTCCTTTGAATAACCTGTAGCAGTCTGTACATTTGATCCAAGTTTCATCACTTTGGTCATGAACCTTGAAACAGTTTGAACAGCACTTGGTACATTTGTGATATTCTGGATGATCATATCCTTTATTGCAGACATGACAGAAGTAGTTTGTCAATAAAAGTGCAGTCATACTCGTAATAACATCGTAATGTTTATCATGCAAATAGAGATAGATCTTCTTCTCTGCATTCGGACCACAGTAGATCACACTATTCATGTGTTCTCTTGAAATAACATAGATCTGATAGTCAGGTAAAACTTTATGAAATTTCTTTATCTCTTCGATTCCACATTCGCCAATTGGTACATCCGCCTTTGTGTGTAATTCCTTTGCTAGAGATTCCTGAGGTTGAAAACCCTTTCTTATACTCTCCCACTTCTCATGTTTTTCAATCCGAGCTCTGGCTGTTACGATCGCTCTCGCACAGCAAAGTTCATCCACGTTTTTAATGCGAATGATGCACTTTTTAGTTTTCAGAAACTCGTCCTTGTCTTCAAACAATCGTTTTCTACCATCACCCACAGGCATATCGATGTGACTCACTTCGAATTTGATAGCCTGATTGAGTAGAAGATTTTCTTTCGATTGATACACATTTTCAGCTTCTGAAAAAAGTTTCTCTGCTGTAAGATGTTTCTTCGAAACAAACTGAGTAGAGATGCGATTATCCATACTCTCTCCTACGAGACTGATCTGTACAAAATCGTTTGCTTTGTAGTGCGCAGTTGTCTCTTCTATCACATCGTTCAACAAGGTAACCGAATGTGGAAGAGTATCGGCGACATTTTTAAACTTCATATCGTCGAAGGTTAGTTTGTAGCTGCTGATGGAAGTCTTGAAGTTTTCATATCGCTTTCCAAACAACTTTTGTAGTTCAAAATGTCTTCCTGCAATCCGAAGAGGTTTAGTGACTTTATTCTGATTTCCAACACTATGAAAAATTCGTTGATGCTTCAGTAAACTGTCTGTACGACCAAATTTACTGCCACAAACTTCACATAGATGATTCATCTGTTTTGAATGGGATGTAATATGCCGAATCAAATGATCCTTCCTCGAAAACGTCTTCTGACAGATTTCACAACTAAGATGTTTCCAGTGGTCTTCTTCTCGACGATGCCGAGCAAGTTGACTCAGTTTTGAGAACTTCTCTCCGCACTGTTCACATGTGTGTTCCATGGTATGTAGTGTTTGTAACTGAAAAAAGTTCAGACCGAGCGCTTATATATGTTTTTCTCCTCAATTTCATTTTCATTATCTGTTTGGCATAAGCAAGTGGAAAGAGTGTTTGAGTGATCGTCATCATTTTGAATCTGACCATCGAGATGAATAGTAAAATGATAACACGCTCAAGATCTTGTGTTCAAATTCACAATATTGGTCTTCGAGGAAAGAACCAAAATCGCAATGTTGTCGTTTTGGATTCTAGCTCTAGCATTAACGGTTTCTTCCTTCGAGTTAATAGATTACCAAGAATGTACCTGTAACTACATTTATCCCCAAGTGATGGTGGGAATTATGCACAAAAACATTTGCTATTACATCGTCGAAAACAACAACTATCCTCTGCCTAAATTTACCTGGGATGAAAATCCATTGCCTGTCGACAGTAAAGAGTTCCTAGATGTCTTCCACGAGCTGACGAGGCGATTCTACTTCAAGTTCCAGACGAATCTTTTGCAATTTCCATTCAGAGAGCGAACTAACAAACTACAACATTTGATACGTCTACCATCAACAAATCTGACTAACGCAGGCTGTCTGGTTTACGACATTCAAAGAAATCTGGTTTACGATGAATACAACAAATGTGTAGCGAGATCGCTGTTCTTTTGGGAATCAATTAACTATCAACTAAAAAGGCGAGAGGAAGTCAACTGGTTCGACAATCAAGATAAAACCATTACTCCAACAACCTGCTTCAGAGTATTAACCGACACATCCTGTAGCCTTTTTGAAATCGACACTAAAGAAAAATTTTATCTGTACATGCGGTACGCTAACAAGACTAGAAACATGTATATAGAAGCTTTACGAAATGCCAGAGATAAACTTGCAAACTCGCAAACGAAATATCATGCATGGTCTGCACAGATCGGACTTGCACACTTGCAAACGAAATATCATACATGGTCTGTGCATATCATCTTTTTTGATCCAACAAAGGTTTCCTTAGGACGGGACGATTACATGATTCACGTTGCAACGTACACCAACTACTCGAAACCAGCTGTTTGTCACATTGCTGACTTAATCAAAGGAAAGATCTTTCAACAACCTAGTTGCGATGAAGCACAAGATGACTTAATGTATGGCTATCACAATCGACGTGTTTCGGAAGTGCCGCGATTGTGTAAGACTTCAAGTGATAAATGTACATTACTGTGCCAGCCTTCAACGAAGGCTGGGTGACCAAACTGCAAAAAAGTGCTCGTTTTTGCAAAGTAAAACAACATTTTTCTGAGGGCAGATTAACATGGGCGGTTATAGGGGACGTATGGTGGCTTTGGAAGAAGTTTTTGCTGGTAAAGGGGGGGGGGGGGTACCTCCTAAAAGACCCTCCCCCCCTATTTTCCGGGGGTGTTTTTTAGCTGAGATTTGCATTGTTTCACTGATGTGTAGCTGTTGTGACAGGTTTTTCAGTATACTCGAATCAACTGAAAATTGTCAAAACTTTCAGATTTTGTTTATTGAAATGGATCCCGAGCACTGAAAGAAACTTGCAAAATTTCAGTTGTAGTTTTTGTGAGAAGCCAAGTATGCCTCAATTAAAGTGATTTTATCGACATGTAGAACTAAGATTTTCATTGAAATTAACCATTTAATTTCAAAAAGTCTAACATATTTTTACTTATAGCCATTTCTTTTGTTCGTTACAAAAACAGAAATGTGCATTGATATGTTAGAAGCTACCTGATAATTAAAACTATCAATGAAACGTTTAAGGTGCAAGTTGTGTAAAATAAATGTATAAAACGTTAAATGGGTCTGCATGTTTATGTGTTGATTTAAACACGGTCTGGCAATTACGTTGACAGTAACCTAAGCTTTTAAACTTATCTGATGATTCCCAAATCTTAAAAATCGCACTACTAAACATGCCTGAGTTGAGGGACGAATTCCAATAGAGAGCCAGGTGGGGGAGCAATGAACTAAAAACAAACTCTACTCCGTGGGCAGCGAGAAGACAAAAATAAATTTAGATTGCAACGTAGTTTTGACAATCTGACCAACAACTCCAGTCATGGGAAAGGAGTTCCTTGAAAAAGACAGTATAACATTGGGTTATGCAGCCAGCCAATGTCCATGCTGCCTCTTTCTATGAACTTTTCTTATCTGTCACTGCAATGTGAATCAGGTCTTAGGAATAAGTGAAATCAAGACAGTTTACTTGTTTGGGTTTTTATTAACATAACATGTAGATACAAGTTTGCATCTTGTTGTTCAAACAACGAAAAGATATGAGTCTAACTAGTCTGTTTTCTCCGTAAACTTGACCAAATTTAGGATTCTCTTGGTGATGTGAAGTGCATAAATGTCGTAGAGAGACTGATTGCATTCAGCATCTAAAGCAATTGGTAGGAAACGTGAGAACACGATCACTTTTGGACGATGATTCAAAAATGTACAAGCATTGATAAGCGATAAGTTCACACGATTCGACGTTTCCCTGCTGTAGTCGAACACAATCAAAGGTCTAACTGTGTCCGGCACGCTTTCAGGTCCGTCACCAGAGATGACAAAAGCTTGGCCTCTAGTCTCCATAATGTCTACTATATACACTTGGCCATTGTTTCCTCGAGAGTCGTGGATCCACAATATTTTATCAGCAGGTTGATCTTTTATTAGCTGGACCAACTGTTTATGCCAGTTCTGCACAATTTGATCCCGATAATACTTGAAGGCTGACTCGAAGAGAGAGCGGTTGTGTCTTGTGATCGTATTTGCAATCGGTTGGTTGTAGTCGACTGTTTTGTTGCAGGAAGCGTACTTCGCAGCACGATACAATGTCGAAGTATCTGATAAAGGAAATCCTCTGAACATTGCAAACTTGTCTCGATTAGTGATCCGTCTAACCGAAACCCTGACGTTCTTGCATCGTATCAAGCTGTCGGGTTGACGTATCCGCAGTGATTTCAGCAACTCTCCAAAGGCTTTCAAACTCATCTTTTTCTTCGTTTTAATAAGTGCGTGACAGCGAGACGTGTGGTCGATCAAAAATTCGTTTCCAATCGCTAGTCCTGTTATCTCAGACTCTCTTCTCCAGATCTTCTTGCAAAGTGGATACTTCATAGATGATTTCCAAGAACCTTTGCTAAGTGGGTACTTCATAGATCGTGTCCAAGAACAATAAAACAGTAAACCACGACCACAATCCTTCTTGTCTTTGTGTTTCACTCCTGTAGGTGGCTTAGAACCTACTTCGCGACGGTTCTCCCAATTCAGATGCTTCTTTGATTTGTTATGTCGAGCTCTGTTCTTCAACGAAAACTTTTTCCCACATGCACATGTAATTTTCTCGTTCACGTTACACCTGGCCATGGCTGCGCTACAAGTGAAGCTCCGCATATGGGACAAGACGTTTTCAATGACAAAAATTCCAATTGAATTATCTTGAAGAAACTAACGATCGAAAGTACGAGGTACAAGTAAATCTACTGAGATAAACCAAGACTGTTTATGACTTCGGAGATTTCAGAACTATCACATCGACGAAGAAGATCTTAGATGTGATTGTGCATACTCGCCTGATCTCTTGACGTAACCATCAAACGAAAAAAGAGATATCATTCAAGTTTCATCATGTAACTTCTTATAGGCAACTTCATGTTCATCGTCGATCGAGAAAAGAAGCAATCGACTGTTGATTCATTCAGATAGACTTCTCGAGTCATTTTCAAGGTTTCTTGATTCAACTAACAACAGAAAAGCGAGGTACATTCAAATCTATGACTTGAGAAAGATCGACAGACCATTCAAGCTGCGATTCACATCCAAGAGTCATTTTCAAGGTTTCTTGATTCAACTAACAACAGAAAAACGAGGTACATTCAAATCTATGACTTGCGAAAGATCGACAGACCATTGAGATTAACTAGAAACCTTCTAGTCAGTTCAAATGTTTCTTGATTCAACTAACAACAGAAAAACGAGGTACATTCAAATCTATGACTTGAGAAAGATCGCCAGACCATTCAAGCTGCGATTCACATCCAAGAGTCATTTTCAAGGTTTCTTGATTCAACTAACAACAGAAAAACGAGGTACATTCAAATCTATGACTTGCTCGACAGAAGGTTTCTTGATTCAACTAACAACAGAAAAACGAGGTACATTCAAATCTATGACTTGCGAAAGATCGACAGACCATTCAAGCTGCGATTCACATCCAAAGTCATCAAATGTTTCTTGATTCAACTAACAACAGAAAAACGAGGTACATTCAAATCTATGACTTGACAGATCGAGAAGCATTCAAGCTGCGATTCACATCCAAGAGTCATTTTCAAGGTTTCTTGATTCAACTAACAACAGAAAAACGAGGTACATTCAAATCTATGACTTGCGAAAGATCGACAGACCATTGAGATTAACTAGAAACCTTCTAGTCAGTTCAAATGTTTCTTGATTCAACTAACAACAGAAAAACGAGGTACATTCAAATCTATGACTTGAGAAAGATCGCCAGACCATTCAAGCTGCGATTCACATCCAAGAGTCATTTTCAAGGTTTCTTGATTCAACTAACAACAGAAAAACGAGGTACATTCAAATCTATGACTTGC
Organism: Corbicula japonica; assembly: GCA_038501625.1. Classification (NCBI taxonomy): domain Eukaryota; kingdom Metazoa; phylum Mollusca; class Bivalvia; order Venerida; family Cyrenidae; genus Corbicula; species Corbicula japonica. Next base: position 133,064 of record JAZAYU010000833.1, read on the forward strand.
GAAAGATCGACAGACCATTGAGATTAACTAGAAACCTTCTAGTCAGTTCAAATGTTTCTTGATTCAACTAACAACAGAAAAACGAGGTACATTCAAATCTATGACTTGAGACAGATCGACACACCATTAAGCTGCGACTCACATCCAAATTTCATCAAATAACTTCATGTTCGTCGTCGATCGAGAAAAGAAGCAATCGACGGTCGATTCATTCAGATAAACTAGAAACCTTTTTTGCTCGAGTCATTTGAAATGTTTCTTGATTGAACTAACACCAAAAAAGGAGGTACATTCAAATCTATGACTTCCGAAAGATCGACAGACCATTCAAGCTGCGATTCACATCCAAATTTCATCAAATAACTTCTTATAGGTAACTTCATGTTCGTCGCCGATCGAGAAGCAATCGACGATCGATTCATTCATCTTTTTACTCGAGTCAGTTCAAATGTTTCTTGATTCAACTAACAACAGAAAAACGAGGTACATTCAAATCTATGACTTGCGAAAGATCGACAGACCATTGAGATTAACTAGAAACCTTCTAGTCAGTTCAAATGTTTCTTGATTCAACTAACAACAGAAAAACGAGGTACATTCAAATCTATGACTTGAGAAAGATCGCCAGACCATTCAAGCTGCGATTCACATCCAAGAGTCATTTTCAAGGTTTCTTGATTCAACTAACAACAGAAAAACGAGGTACATTCAAATCTATGACTTGCGAAAGATCGACAGACCATTGAGATTAACTAGAAACCTTCTAGTCAGTTCAAATGTTTCTTGATTCAACTAACAACAGAAAAACGAGGTACATTCAAATCTATGACTTGAGACAGATCGACACACCATTTAAGCTGCGACTCACATCCAAATTTCATCAAATAACTTCATGTTCGTCGTCGATCGAGAAAAGAAGCAATCGACGGTCGATTCATTCAGATAAACTAGAAACCTTTTTTGCTCGAGTCATTTGAAATGTTTCTTGATTGAACTAACACCAAAAAAGGAGGTACATTCAAATCTATGACTTGCGAAAGATCGACAGACCATTCAAGCTGCGATTCACATCCAAATTTCATCAAATAACTTCTTATAGGTAACTTCATGTTCGTCGCCGATCGAGAAGCAATCGACGATCGATTCATTCATCTTTTTACTCGAGTCAGTTCAAATGTTTCTTGATTCAACTAACAACAGAAAAACGAGGTACATTCAAATCTATGACTTGCGAAAGATCGACAGACCATTGAGATTAACTAGAAACCTTCTAGTCAGTTCAAATGTTTCTTGATTCAACTAACAACAGAAAAACGAGGTACATTCAAATCTATGACTTGAGAAAGATCGCCAGACCATTCAAGCTGCGATTCACATCCAAGAGTCATTTTCAAGGTTTCTTGATTCAACTAACAACAGAAAAACGAGGTACATTCAAATCTATGACTTGCGAAAGATACCGATTAACTAGAAACCTTCTAGTCAGTTCAAATGTTTCTTGATTCAACTAACAACAGAAAAACGAGGTACATTCAAATCTATGACTTGAGAAAGATCGCCAGACCATTCAAGCTGCGATTCACATCCAAGAGTCATTTTCAAGGTTTCTTGATTCAACTAACAACAGAAAAACGAGGTACATTCAAATCTATGACTTGCGAAAGATCGACAGACCATTGAGATTAACTAGAAACCTTCTAGTCAGTTCAAATGTTTCTTGATTCAACTAACAACAGAAAAACGAGGTACATTCAAATCTATGACTTGAGAAAGATCGCCAGACCATTCAAGCTGCGATTCACATCCAAGAGTCATTTTCAAGGTTTCTTGATTCAACTAACAACAGAAAAACGAGGTACATTCAAATCTATGACTTGCGAAAGATCGACAGACACGGTCGATTCATTCAGATAAACTAGAAACCTTTTTTGCTCGAGTCATTTGAAATGTTTCTTGATTGAACTAACACCAAAAAAGGAGGTACATTCAAATCTATGACTTGCGAAAGATCGACAGACCATTCAAGCTGCGATTCACATCCAAATTTCATCAAATAACTTCTTATAGGTAACTTCATGTTCGTCGCCGATCGAGAAGCAATCGACGATCGATTCATTCATCTTTTTACTCGAGTCAGTTCAAATGTTTCTTGATTCAACTAACAACAGAAAAACGAGGTACATTCAAATCTATGACTTGCGAAAGATCGACAGACCATTGAGATTAACTAGAAACCTTCTAGTCAGTTCAAATGTTTCTTGATTCAACTAACAACAGAAAAACGAGGTACATTCAAATCTATGACTTGAGAAAGATCGCCAGACCATTCAAGCTGCGATTCACATCCAAGAGTCATTTTCAAGGTTTCTTGATTCAACTAACAACAGAAAAACGAGGTACATTCAAATCTATGACTTGCGAAAGATCGACAGACACGGTCGAGATTAACTAGAAACCTTCTAGTCAGTTCAAATGTTTCTTGATTCAACTAACAACAGAAAAACGAGGTACATTCAAATCTATGACTTGCGAAAGATCGACAGACCATTCAAGCTGCGATTCACATCCAAATTTCATCAAATAACTTCTTATAGGTAACTTCATGTTCGTCGCCGATCGAGAAGCAATCGACGATCGATTCATTCATCTTTTTACTCGAGTCAGTTCAAATGTTTCTTGATTCAACTAACAACAGAAAAACGAGGTACATTCAAATCTATGACTTGCGAAAGATCGACAGACCATTGAGATTAACTAGAAACCTTCTAGTCAGTTCAAATGTTTCTTGATTCAACTAACAACAGAAAAACGAGGTACATTCAAATCTATGACTTGAGAAAGATCGCCAGACCATTCAAGCTGCGATTCACATCCAAGAGTCATTTTCAAGGTTTCTTGATTCAACTAACAACAGAAAAACGAGGTACATTCAAATCTATGACTTGCGAAAGATCGACAGACCATTGAGATTAACTAGAAACCTTCTAGTCAGTTCAAATGTTTCTTGATTCAACTAACAACAGAAAAACGAGGTACATTCAAATCTATGACTTGAGAAAGATCGCCAGACCATTCAAGCTGCGATTCACATCCAAGAGTCATTTTCAAGGTTTCTTGATTCAACTAACAACAGAAAAACGAGGTACATTCAAATCTATGACTTGCGAAAGATCGACAGACACGGTCGATTGAGATTAACTAGAAACCTTCTAGTCAGTTCAAATGTTTCTTGATTCAACTAACAACAGAAAAACGAGGTACATTCAAATCTATGACTTGCGAAAGATCGACAGACCATTCAAGCTGCGATTCACATCCAAGAGTCATTTTCAAGGTTTCTTGATTCAACTAACAACAGAAAAACGAGGTACATTCAATTTTCACGGTTTCTTGATTCAACTAACAACAGAAAAACGAGGTACATTCAAATCTATGACTTGCGAAAGATCGACAGACCATTGAGATTAACTAGAAACCTTCTAGTCAGTTCAAATGTTTCTTGATTCAACTAACAACAGAAAAACGAGGTACATTCAAATCTATGACTTGAGAAAGATCGCCAGACCATTCAAGCTGCGATTCACATCCAAGAGTCATTTTCAAGGTTTCTTGATTCAACTAACAACAGAAAAACGAGGTACATTCAAATCTATGACTTGCGAAAGATCGACAGACCATTGAGATTAACTAGAAACCTTCTAGTCAGTTCAAATGTTTCTTGATTCAACTAACAACAGAAAAACGAGGTACATTCAAATCTATGACTTGAGAAAGATCGACAGACCATTCAAGCTGCGATTCACATCCAAGAGTCATTTTCAAGGTTTCTTGATTCAACTAACAACAGAAAAACGAGGTACATTCAAATCTATGACTTGCGAAAGATCGACAGACCATTGAGATTAACTAGAAACCTTCTAGTCAGTTCAAATGTTTCTTGATTCAACTAACAACAGAAAAACGAGGTACATTCAAATCTATGACTTGAGAAAGATCGCCAGACCATTCAAGCTGCGATTCACATCCAAGAGTCATTTTCAAGGTTTCTTGATTCAACTAACAACAGAAAAACGAGGTACATTCAAATCTATGACTTGCGAAAGATCGACAGACCATTGAGATTAACTAGAAACCTTCTAGTCAGTTCAAATGTTTCTTGATTCAACTAACAACAGAAAAACGAGGTACATTCAAATCTATGACTTGAGAAAGATCGCCAGACCATTCAAGCTGCGATTCACATCCAAGAGTCATTTTCAAGGTTTCTTGATTCAACTAACAACAGAAAAACGAGGTACATTCAAATCTATGACTTGCGAAAGATCGACAGACCATTGAGATTAACTAGAAACCTTCTAGTCAGTTCAAATGTTTCTTGATTCAACTAACAACAGAAAAACGAGGTACATTCAAATCTATGACTTGAGAAAGATCGACAGACCATTAAGCTGCGATTCACATCCAAGAGTCATTTTCAAGGTTTCTTGATTCAACTAACAACAGAAAAACGAGGTACATTCAAATCTATGACTTGCGAAAGATCGACAGACCATTGAGATTAACTAGAAACCTTCTAGTCAGTTCAAATGTTTCTTGATTCAACTAACAACAGAAAAACGAGGTACATTCAAATCTATGACTTGAGAAAGATCGCCAGACCATTCAAGCTGCGATTCACATCCAAGAGTCATTTTCAAGGTTTCTTGATTCAACTAACAACAGAAAAACGAGGTACATTCAATTTTCAAGGTTTCTTGATTCAACTAACAACAGAAAAACGAGGTACATTCAAATCTATGACTTGCGAAAGATCGACAGACCGTTGAGATTAACTAGAAACCTTCTAGTCAGTTCAAATGTTTCTTGATTCAACTAACAACAGAAAAACGAGGTACATTCAAATCTATGACTTGAGAAAGATCGCCAGACCATTCAAGCTGCGATTCACATCCAAGAGTCATTTTCAAGGTTTCTTGATTCAACTAACAACAGAAAAACGAGGTACATTCAAATCTATGACTTGCGAAAGATCGACAGACCATTGAGATTAACTAGAAACCTTCTAGTCAGTTCAAATGTTTCTTGATTCAACTAACAACAGAAAAACGAGGTACATTCAAATCTATGACTTGAGAAAGATCGCCAGACCATTCAAGCTGCGATTCACATCCAAGAGTCATTTTCAAGGTTTCTTGATTCAACTAACAACAGAAAAACGAGGTACATTCAAATCTATGACTTGCGAAAGATCGACAGACCATTGAGATTAACTAGAAACCTTCTAGTCAGTTCAAATGTTTCTTGATTCAACTAACAACAGAAAAACGAGGTACATTCAAATCTATGACTTGAGACAGATCGCCAGACCATTCAAGCTGCGATTCACATCCAAATTTTTTCAAGTAACTTCTTATAGGTAACTTCATATTCGTCGCCGATCGAGAAACAAAGCAATCGACAGTTGAAGCGAATGTCTGTGTCAAAGTAGCCGAATTTTTTAACACAAATATCAACTGAAAAAGAGATACAAACTGATCTGGAAATCTGAACTACTTGAGAAAGATTGACAGACTATTCGAGCAGCGTTTCACTTCCAAGTCTCGTCAAGTAACTCCTTATAGGTAACTTAGTGATCAACGTCGAACATGAAAGAAAACATTCGACAGTTGATGTGAACTTCGAATCATTCTTAACAGATTTCTTGACTCAACCAACGACCGAAAAAAGAGGTACAAGTAATACCACCAAAACTGACCAAGACACTGATGATGACTTCAGAGCTTACTACAACATCATTAAAGAAGATCTTACATGAGCCGATTCAAATTGACAGATTTCATAACGCAGCTAACGACCGAAAAATGAGGTACATATCATATCTATATAGAATTCACATCATGCACAACGTCGAACGACAAGACATATTCTAGCCAGAATTCTTGTTGAAACCAACAATCAAAAACGAGATATAAACGTTTTATGGAAATCTGAACGACTTGAGAAAGATCGACAGACCATTCAAGCAGCGATTCACATTCACGTTTCTTCAAGGAATATCATATAGGTAACATTTAGACGTAACCAACAATCGAAAAAAGAGATACAACTGATCTGGAAATCTGAACGACCTGAGAAAGATCGACAGACCATTCAAGCAGCGATTCACATTCACGTTTCTTCAAGGAATATCATATAGGTAACATTTAGACGTAACCAACAATCGAAAAAAGAGATACTAACATATCTTAAAACAAACTAATCTCACATCATGCTTAACGTCGAATGGGAAGGAAGGCGATCGACAGTCGAAGCAGATGTCGGTGTCACAGAATGATGAACGAGGAATCAGAGCTTCCTCAATGGGAACCGACACAAATCTTTCTCAAATACTAAAATCAGAAAGTGTTGCCGAATTCAGACGTAACCATCAACCGAAAAGAGGTACAAACATGTCTATATGGAAATCTAATCGACCTGATAAAAGTAACTTTCAGAGACGAGACCAACGACCGAAAAAGGAGCTACAAACATATCTTAATAGAAATCACATCATGCTTAACGTCGAACGGGAAGGAAAGCGATCGACAGTTGATGAACAAATGAGGAATCGAAACATCCTCAGTACGAACCGATAGAAAAGTTTCTCAAATAGAAAAATCTGGCAAGAAACACTATCCAGTTTTGTTGACGTAACCAACAATCGAAAAAAGAGATATAACTGATCTGGAAATTTGAGCGACCTGAGAAAGATCGGCAGACCATTCAAGCAGCGATTCACATTGTGCCATCAATTAAAACCTTTTAGGTAACTTTAGGTATCCTGCCGAAACCAACGACCAAAAAAGAGATTCATAACTTTTTATGAACATATCTCCATGCATAACGTCGATCTAGAAAGAAAGCGATCGACAGTTGATGAACAAATCAGAACATCCTAAATGTGAATCGTTAGGAAGATTTCTCAAATGATGAAATCAGACAAGACTCAAACATGTTGACGAAACCAACGACCAAAAAAGAGATTCATAACTTTTTATGAACATATCTCCATGCATAACGTCGATCTAGAAAGAAAGCGATCGACAGTTGATGAACAAACGGGGAATCACAACATCCTAAATGTGAATCGTTAGGAAGATTTCTCAAATTTTTCCATTTGAATCAAGTCTACCAAGTCAATACTGTTTGTCAGATCTTGTTGTAATTTCTGTTTTACAAACTTTTTAGTCGTATATCAGTTCAGATACATCCTCGAGTCCAATCTCAAAGCAAAGTTCACAATAGAAAGTTCCGCTTAACAATACGACCGCCAGCTCGGTGACTAAACTGACTCACGGCCGATTTCAGTTTGCTGAAGTTTGATGAAGTTGAGAATCTCGTCGTTACCAAAGAAGTGTTTCTTTGAGTCCAACCAGAAAACACGATTCAATCGAGTTTCGATGTAAACCTTTCTTACAAACTCCCGAACGTCATCACAAATGATGAAGTCAAGATCTTCATCTTCACTGCTTAACGCATACTTCATCTCATCGAGAAGTTGTTCTCTCAACTTCGGCAGATTTGAAAAACCAAATTGTTCAAAGAGACATTTCTCTATCTGTTTATCCATGTTTAAAATCGCAGACTTTGACGAATTTGAGAGTTGCTAGTGCACAGACTGAGACAACCATGACACTTTATACTCTCAGGTTGTGTATTTACATTACAATGGAGCTCTAGCCTTAGTAGATCTAAAAAATACTCAACACATTGACCGTTTATAGCTTTATTCGCATAAATGACTAACATTTTCTAACATGCAACAATCAAATACCATAACAATCAAAGTATACTCATTCCTAAGCTTCTCGTCCATGATTCCCAAATCTAAAAAATCCTACTACTAAACCAGCCTGAGTTGAGGGACGAATTCCAACAGAAAAATAAGGTGGCGCCGATTTGGAAGCCCACTTGGTAGGAAGTTTCGACTTGATCCTGAAGACGACTGCTAAAATCAATAACCGAAAGGAACGGAAACGAATGGGTTGAGCCGTCTCCGTTTATCGAATACGAGTTTGTAGTCTTTGGTCATGGTAGTTGTGAGAAGCTTGGTGCTGTTCTTATCTCTCTCGATGTTTGCTTGGTCACCAACTTTCACCACTTCGTCGTTGTTGGATGTGACCATCCTCTGAATGGTGTCGAAGTTGATGAGCAGTTGATTTTGATGATTCAGAGTAATTCCCCGAACCTTGCAACAAGTCTGCGTGCCATCCTCGTTCGGATGTTGCAACCTATACGCATAATTTTTCGGTCCACCTGTCACGAAAGTCTGAATGGAGTTATCAGGAACTTCGTCGGTTAGTTCACCTAAGAAGTCTCCAAGAGATGGCTTCCACTCGCCACGTCTTGAAAAGAAGACAATGGAGTCAGTGTCGCAGTACAGGACACGAGTATTGAGTCTAGACAGATATCTGTAGAGATGTAGACGTGCTTGCGCTGTGGTGTACGCAGCAATGACAACATTTGTCTTTCCTGAAGAGGTTGTGAAATCATCCTCTTGTTGCCAGTTAACAGCCACAGTATTGTCTGACACAAAGTTTAGGCCAGTAACTTTAGTGTTGCTTGCAGTAAGCTTGTCATAGAGAACGTTCGGATCATGAACGTACTGAATCTGCGGCATGTTATCTCGTTGCCCAAATTTCCCCCAGAAGCTATTCAACATCAGTTTTGCCAATGCTCGCATTCCAGGATTCTTGCAGATCTTATCATATTCGAGTTTGATGCCTTCCTTCTTGAAATACAGGCGAATGTACCGTTGCTTGTCTTCCTCTGATTCGCACCACGATGGCCATCCAGAACACTCTTGCTTGATCTTCAAAAAGGTGTTGATGTACTCTGTGAATACTCCGCCAGTCCTTGTTTGTTCATCGTATTGAGAAATTCTGTCGAACTGCCATACCTCGTAAATCTTTTCAACAACATAACCTTTCGTAACTGCTACTTTAACTTCATCTGTTACCCAGGTTCCAACAAATGCACGTTCATTGTCTGAATGAGGACAGCGAGACTGATTTTTAGTTTCTGCACAAGTCCTGCAGAGAGCAAACAGCAGCTTTCCGTTTATCTTACACGGAAGAACTGGAATGTATAGCTCTCTTGGAGGAATGACTTTACATTTGACTAGACCTTCGTAGTGCGACAAATCCTGCAAATTTTCAGTGATGATCCTAGGATGACCTAATGGAACCTTTCCAGTTTTGTTGATGAACGGGTAAAGCGATGTCATATCGTAGTAATTGATTTCTTCAATGTCTGTTGCTTCACGGTAGAGGGTAAATGCTTCCGTCCTTCCTCCGTAGAAAGCATCTCGAGGTTGCAAAGGAGTGACAACATCTAAATTTTCTATGAAACTCTTCATATCAGAATCCTTTGAAACTCTCAGATCAAATTCAGACTCCCAGATGGAAACGTATTTGAAACCTTGTTCTTCGAGGAAAATTTTCTTATCCTGGGTCTCTTTGTACAGTTCTCCCATAGATCGACGTTTGAGAGGATTCAACGTGTCTGCAGAATACTTGTCTGGATTG